>JAQFZW010002083.1:0-20026 GCA_034687055.1 Heteromurus nitidus
TACATGTACTACTTGTGTAGTACAGGGTCTGAAAAGTAGTACTGTACTGCCGAAAGTAGTACGGATCGCCACCTAATAAATCAAGGTTAAATCGTTTCCCGGAGTCATCTAAAGCCATGTCTACAACGTATTTCCCTTCCGAATTTAATTCCGTTACTTGTGCCCACTTCGAAATGAGATATTGAACAACCTGAAATTGAGCACTGAGTTCGCATCCCCCACAATACATGAAAGCACAATGAATTGGTGTGTTGTCATTGTGAACCAGAGGGTTGCACGAGCCCTCTTTTTGGGCCCGAAGCCCGATAGTACCTGAACCTAAAGCCGGAAGCCCGACCGGCTTGTTTGAGCTCAGCCCGACCCGTCTTATTGACTAAAGCCCGAGCCTGAGCCCGAACACATATATTTTACGCAAATTACTACAAATTGCTTGACTTTGTACATTTAAATCACTCCGATGACTTGAAAAAGTATGTAAATTACTAAGATTTGGTTAAATCTGCTTTGTAACATGGCTTCGGGCTGTTTTCTTAATTGACAAAAAGCCCGAAGCCCGACCCGCCATCTCAACTATGGGCCCGAAGCCCGAAGTGATCGTTTTTCTCCAGCCCGGGTCGGGCTCGGGGCCAGTTCGGGCTTCGGGTTTTGTGCAACCCTCTGACCCACACAGCTGGTACAACTGAAGAAAAATCACTTCACAAAATGTGCTCAAAACACTTTCACTCAACCTCGACTCACTCACGATCACGATCAGCCAGATCAGAGGATCAGCAGCGGAGAGCAGATATCCTTTTTTTGAAGAAGACGATGTGCATGTCTTCTATAATATGCTTTTTACATGTACACACGCAGACAATGTACACAGTCAAGACATCATGACAAGAAGCTTGCTTTTTTATTACGTACGTTTCAGCAGAAGGATAAAAAGGCTGCTGCTGGTTCTCTTTCAGTTTCATAAACCTAAACCGGAGGAGTCACAGCATAGAGCTGCTCCGTGTGTGAAGCTCAATTGAGAAGTTGGATTTGGGTACAAAACACAAGCATATAAGAGCACAATGATGCTAGGTTTCTGCTGAGCTGAGATGTGCACAAAAAGTGAGAATATGCTATGAAAATCACGATGTTGATGACTACAGTGCAGCAATTTTTTTGCATGAGTTCAGTCGTTGAGTGTGGTACGGTCAGTTTTTTTCTTGAAGAAATAATGCCTAAACATCTTGTCTTAAGCATTTTTTGTAGATGAATCACTTTAGACGTATTCAAAATTCTTGATTTTGAACTACCGTGAAAGGGATACATTGCCTTCGAGAGAATAGTGTAGACGTATTCAAAATTCTTGTCGCGTTCTTTGATGTAAGTGTAAAATGAAGAATAAAAGTGGTTATTCTTAGGAATTTTGTTTTCAGAAATAATTTCGCACAAAAAGTACAACACCATTTCGTTCCTGAAGATTACTTCCTTTCTCCCAGGACCTACCCAGTTGGCTCCAGAAACTAGTTCAAAAATTTCATCATTGGCTCCCACAGAAGCAATTGCTTGGTCAAAAATTGATTTAAATTTTCTCTCGTCCAAATTCATTACGACAAATCTGTCATTGATTGGAAACGAATCTCTATTCATCACTTGAATTACGGCTTGAAAGGAAAACTTTTTCCTTGGAATTATAAATCTGCCGATATAATACGATGGCAGGACTGGAGCCTCCCATTTCAACAATTCTGACTTTCTGTCATACTTCAAACGTTGAATAAATTCCCCAGGCAAATATTGCAAAATTCTTGGATCATCGCAAACTTCCCGTAGTGTCAACTCAGTACTCTAAAATGTTACAATTTTACCGAGCAACTTTTCCTGATACTCTTGATTTAAGCTAAGCCATTTCATGGGTACCTCTTCTATATCACATCCATCATATTTTTACCTATGAGCATTTTTTGAATATTAAATGCATTCTGGTTAGTAAAAATGAGCAAAGAGTTGCTAGATACGTGCTCGGTACTAAATTGCATAAATTCAGATATGTTGTTGGTCACTACGATAATGTTGTTGGAGATGTGGTTATCTTCAATCGGTATGTGGAGAGTTGTGGTTCCATTGTCCCTGTGATTAACCCTTTGGACAGATACGCAATTACTCAACGGTGATATGACTGTTGAGGTCTGATGTTGAAGTACACATGGAAGTATGTCGCGAGGCAGGTCGAGAAATATTATCTTCTGTTCCATGTTGACACTGTTTCCACGTTGGTGTTTTAGGATGTAACTTCGCAGAAAATACGCTGTTCAAATTTTGAAAATAAAATGCCGACATGAATTTGTATATATCGTAGTTTATTTATTTGTGAATGTTAATAAATTGTCTACCTCCCGATAACTGAATTTGAGCCTCCCTTTGAAGAGCTTCCAAAATTTTGCCCATATCGCCATGTTCAATTCCAAACGCCCATCCACTGACATAATATGCATCGAAACTTTTCACTTCCCTTATCAAATCCTGAGCAACTACGTACAAAATAGGAACGAGTTTTGGGAATCTCGGAAACCAGTAATTTGCAAGGTCATCTGGAGAAGAAGATCCAAGTTCATTTTTCACCTCCTCTTCGAGCTCATGGTAATGATCTTTGGTGTTTCTAATGACTCGAATTAATTCCAGTACCTCTTTTCCATTGTAGGGCCCCCGGCGCTTAGGTTTATGGACTTTAACTTCTGGCGACAACAAGTCTAACCAACTTAATTTTTCGCCTACAATATCCGTGAAATGTGCTTGCAATCGATCTAAAACCGTTGAATGCTTTTGCTGATTAACGTTGCCCGCCGTACAGTCACTGAACTCTTTAATTTAATGAACTCAAAAATGTCCTTCATTGACCAGAAAATGGGATGTCCGAGAAGTGCATCCAAAGGGACATGACAATCTGTTGGCATATTTAAATAGTAATTCCAGGTGAAATTCTAATTTACATATAAAATTAAGTTGTGAATTGCTGTCTTACTCTCGGTGCCACTGGCACCAATAGCACTCTCCATTTCTGCGTAGTCTTCTAAATATCAGAAATGATGTATGATTCCAAATATATTTGTGAATTCACTGGTTGTAAGGAGCTGTGGATCTGGACTGGATGTGCCATGCTAATAATATTGAACATTATTACTTATCATTAGTTCAAATTCAGCTAGTTTTGCTGCACATTGAAGGACATTATGACATAAAAGAATCCCGTGATAATTCAGACGAGTTTTCAATCTGTTCACAAACCTGCTGACAACAGCACTTGTCCACATTCAATTTTCAAATATGATGGAGAATGACGAATGACGTTTAAAACAAGGCTTGTTTGGTTTGTCATTTGATCCTGTTTATTGATGTCATATACTCACATACACGATATGACAACGATCGGTAATATAATGTAGGCTTTAACGTTTTCCTCTGCAAACTTGGATATGAAAATATGAATACGAATGTGATATTGGCATTTTGAGGTTGGTTTCTGGGTTATCATATTTTTCACTTATCTGATACTTCCTTTCCTTGTTTCTCATACGTATTCGTGTTTCACAATTATGAGTGGGTTGAATCCCACAAACTCACTCGTCTCTCGCTCTCTCCATTCAACTTTACAGCAAAATTTTTCATTGACATAAGTCAACTCACGCTGTCACATTGATCATTCAAAGTAAAATAACAGATTCTGCAGTTCATACTTTCTGTGAAATCCCTTGTTTATGTGGTACAACGTACAACATGTAAAGTATTTCGAAGCATGTTATTAATCGGTTTGGTGTGGTCCACGTGTCTCGTGAAACTGCATCTCAATTCCCAGCTTGCATTGGAACAGTGGAAACAACTTTGTTAAAATGTATGTGTATTGAATACTTATGTGAATGTGTGCAAGGATTCGTGCAAAGTCTCTGCACGAGAGTCCCCATCCACAGCTCATACGCATGCATGACGTAGATTAAACATTCATTCCATATGCCAGCTTATAAATAGACTTCACAGTGCAAATCAGGAAAAAGTCGTCGTTTGGAAAAAGAACCAACGAATGGCATATTTGCGACATATAAAATCACTGACAATAAATGTACGAGGGGTGCAGGTGGCAGAGACTTCCCTTTATGAATGTGTGTGTGTGACATGCGAAGCGCACCTTTTGGTGGCCTAATAAGCCCTTGGCGCTTTGCAACTCGTAGGGCGCGACACTGAATTGTGTTAAACAGTTCCTACGAGGGTATGAATGTGATCTGAACTCCTTTACCTCTTTCCTTATCCTATTCTCTGTCATCAATCCTCTCTACTTCGTATTTTTTGCCATATTGATACATTGCTATTTTTGCTGACTATGTTGATATTCTCTAAACTTTTTGACTTAACTTTAATCTTCGACCACATATGGATACCTGTACATGATTTCACATTGTATGCTTCTGGTATCTGCAATAAAGACATAATAATAATAATAATAATTCCACCCAATTCATGATAACGTCTGGTTTAGCTAGAAAGGCCAAGCATGAAAAATCGTCTGACTAAAAATATCTGATTCTTGCATAAACTTCTTACAAAGGCATGTCAATCAAAATGATTTCTGAAAAAAGAGTCACTGCCTTCCGTTTGGGAGCCGTAATGAAGTACACTTTCTGCAGTATCTGCTACTGGGACTCGACCACGAACAAACGAGCGAGATCTCATAGACGTATTCCTTCTTCACCTGGTATTTTGCCGATGCAATACCTGAGCACTTGCGACTCTGAAATCGAGGAAGAAGTTGGAGTGAAAGAATTTGAAGTGGATAAAATCCTTGCTATATTTGTAACAGTTTTAACTTGTAATTTTCAGCGGAATTCGGGCAACAAATTTCCAATGAATGTGACAAGTTCAAGTTCAACAATCATCAAAATTCTCTGAATCTTCTCATTTTGCTTTACAGTCACATTTGCAATAGCATCTCTGCACCCTGCCGAGCCTACCCATGCCTTCATGAAGTTACTCTTTGACATCGACCGACATCCAGCCCAATCTCGAATCATTTCCGTTCATCTTGCTCTTCATGTGGTGCGACAACATTTCCACAAACACAGTGGTCACTCTGGTCACCTTAATTCGTATGGGGGATCTCGCCTTGTTTGTATCTTTAGAATGTGCGGAGTGCTGCTGCTTTCCCTGCGGCCATGGAGGGATATTCCAGGTTTGTGACAAGCTGATTTTGTCTTACAGGTCCTTCCAGTTGCTTGCCAAGGCTTCAAACCAATGCATGGCAAACCTTAGGGTCTCATTTCATGCTTTTGCAATTCTTGTTCTGGCTGTGATTGGAGCGTAATTAAGCACCATCAAATATTCCTTACTTCGCCAATGGTAATGTCCTTGGGATTTACTATATGTTCAGTTGTGCAACACTTCTTTTCGTTGTGTTCATTGCCGAGTGTACCTTCGTCGAATCTGTAAGTCAACAATCTCTGGAGTTGAGAAATGCTCTGATGAAAATGGCAGGGAGGAGGAGCTATACATCCAAAACTGCCATGTCCTTGACCAATTTTCTTTCAGACACGTATGCAGGGACCGTCATGCAGTAGGGATGCGTTTCTCTAGTTTTGTAAAATTGCGGTGGATAACTTTGTAAATTTATTAGTGATGATTACTAAATATAATATGAATTTCTCCCATCGAACACACTGATGCTAAAAATAGCCAAGTTAATCTTACATGAAAATCTGAGAACGGTTGAAATTTAAAAATAATTTATTAAAGGATTTTTTTTACAAATCACATCACGGAGCAAATTTGATTATCAAGAATAAATGTTAATTCACAAATTACTCACTTTTTAATCATGTAAAAATCATCAAATTTTTAAACCTTTTGTCCCCATTTTGATCGTGGTCATCATCGAGTTGTACTGGTGCATCATTACCTCACCAACATCGGGAAGAGAGATGTCAGGTATTACTTTTGCGATGGGTTCTGCCCGGTAGCTGGAAATAAGAATGAAGATTGGTATCCAAATTATATTTGGAAGTAGGAATAGAGAATGCTATAATATTTTATCTAGTTGGCACAAGCTTACCCATCACCCCATGGAAGACGCGTGTGATGTCGCTGGTTTAATAAAGTATTGTTGTTTGCGTGGATACCTTGTTCCCGTCTAATCAACCAGAATCGGGTTTGTCCAACTCCCCGATCAGTTCGGTTCTGAGACGAAATTTCACCTTCTCCGTTCTCTGGAGAAATTTGCGTAGGGAGAGTGTCCTTATCGGTAGAATTATCCGCGGTAGAGGTTGAGCCAAGGGTTCCGTTTTCAGCGGATGGGTTTGGAATAACTCCAGGCGTTACTGCAACATTACAATACGTTAAAAGAGTCTAATATGATTTAAGCCATACGGGGTGACAATAAAAATCAATATAATCTAACAAAATAATAAATTTCTACAATATGTCACCGATATTTAGATTGTGAATGATGATCACGGAGAGTAAAATCCTTTCAAAAATGTCAGCCATCACGACTGCGGACTATAGTGCAGACGACTTCAATTCCGTCATTCCTTGATCACACAAATGGATTTGCTTTCATGCTCGAAATATGTTTACATTGATTTATGAGAATGCAGTTTGATATTGTAAATGTTATATTGCATCACCCTTGATTGCAAATGCTTATTACTTTCAGTTTACATCTCCAATTGTTCGCAAATTGAGTTGTTCATTGTGATTTTGATGCGGTGTTTAAGATTGTGAAATCCATTATTTGCATGTTTGTTTGTATATGAAGCATTGAAGTCGAAAGGAATCAGTGAAGTAATCGTAGGAACACGTCTAGAAATTGTATGTGCAATACGTATGCTTTTGAAATCCTTCTGTTCTGACAAACAAAAGGTAACATAAATAAATAAAAACTGGTCTAATTCCCCATCTGCGAAGTAAAAGGTATGAGCCCTGGGTTGAGTCAATTCCCATGAACATATATTTTCTATTTTCGCAATGAAAATGGTTTCCAAGACTGTTCGAGTATTATTAACTAATCGTAAGAACATTTCAAGGATGAAGATGAAACACAGGTGGTATATATTATGAAATGTGTTTACTATTTACTTTTGACTTATGAACTGTGTTAGACCTTCGAACATGTATGATTATACATCGAAGGGTTTGGCCTAGTAATCATACGCCTGGATATTTAAACTGTTTTGCAGCAGTAGTATTCATTCGGCAGACTGAACTAGAGATATCTGAACACTTTTTTTCAATTAAAAATGCTGAAGGAAAATTCGGCGAAAGCTTGTGATATCTTTTAAATAAAAAATAAATTTTACCTCTTATATAATGCCCCTTAAAATTATGAAAATTTCAATATATTTTTATACATACATTTCTTACAAGCGCTTGCTTTTTTAGCTTCCGTACTCAAGATGCATTTATAATCCTCTATACTATATCAGTCTACTTATGTCATTATAAAAGACACTCCACTTTTAATATTTTTATCAGAATTGCACAAACTTAAAACGCTCAATTATGGAAATATTCAAGGCATTATGCCATTTTACGACGACCATCAGGACCATTCCAAGGTAACTAAAACATAAATATTGCCACCGTGATAATGCATATACTAGGTAAGCTCCATAGACCCTTTTCCAAAAAGCCTGGAGGAAAATCTTCCTCCAAGATCAGTCTTACTCCTACTGTACTTTATGGTGCCTGTTGGTGGCTAAAAAATTCCAAAGTTCAACTCGTTACTGAACTCTTCAATGAGACTGTCCGTGGGGCTCTGGTGGTACTTCTTGTTGTCTTCACCACGAGTCAAATTGGCAGCTTCTATTTGATCGTGAAGCTGATCGGTAAAGGAGACGTTGTCGGTGTGGCATTATTTTTCTCCATTGCTTGTGTTGTGATCATTCTTCAATCCGCTGTTGGTATTCTCGCCCTGTTTGGAATGGCGGCTGGAGTGTATTTCGAGGGACAAAAGGTCAAGTCTAGTTTAGCCGACAATGTGCCACATCAATTGCATCAGCGTTGTTTATATCTACGATTTTTGAGGTCGTGCCAAGTTGTGCATATCAGGTTTGGATCAGCGAATTATATCGAGAAAACAACTCCTCTCTTGTTTCAGGAGTTTTGTGTGAAAAAGGGTATCGAGCTTATTTTAATTGGCTAACTTTAATTTATACATGGATTGTCATCGTAAAGGAAATAGGCAACTGTCACGAAGAAATGTATTTTGCGTACGAGTAAATTTGGCGTTGTGGAGTCGATCTTGTTATATTTGCTCTGGAGAACAAAATAGTGGAGGAATGAGATATGGTTCATAGTTCATACACGTGTATTTTTAGCATGTGAAGCTTAATGGTGAATCTCGTAGAATGTTATATTTTAGGTTTAAATTAGAATTAATTTCAAAGGCAATAATTGACTGGGACTGGCACTGGACAAGGAGTATAAATGAACGAGTTTCCAGAATTTGCTTCGCTTGGAACTCATAGTATGCTGCGGATGGAAATCGATTAATGGTTTGTTTCCGCTAGTCATTTCACATTTGTTTCGATCGAGTTTTGAATATGTTACTGCGTTGAGTAAAAAGTTTTTTTAATCAACTTCAGCTAACAAAACAAATTTAATTTATTACGGAAGAAGAATATATTCTAACCTTTTCAAAGCTGGTTTTACTTGTAGATAACTTGTAAATGGATTAAATATTGATTTGGGCAGAAAGTAGGTTTATTTGCAGTCCTTACTGGTATTTCATATAAAATGCTGGTTTCAATATAATTTACATAAACAAATATAATTTATTCCATGAAACAAATTTTGCTTCCTTTTCACTTGGAAAGAGTGTTGAGGAACAGCTTTCGTTTCCACTGCGGTAATGCTGTTTTCAAGTGTCATGTTGAGTCAAGTTACATTCTGACGTATTTCATGTTTCTTGATAATATTAACTAGGATTTTTGGAGCAACCACGATCGTACAAGGATGTGGCTATGAAAACAGGATTATGGATAGGTTACACGGTTATAGTTATGAATAACACAATCATCTTCATTCACTCAGAGCTAAAATAAATTAAATTCAAATTGTGAATCATTTGGTGGCCATAAATTTGACCCTGGAAAAATATTTCCTCGTATAAATTCTTGTTGTATTGTTCACTGGAATTATGACGATTCGATGCGACATTAAACTTTACGTTTTCCTCAAACAAGTTTGTCCTAGACAACTGAATTTTGTAGACACTCTCCACAGTTTCTCTTCTCGGTGTGACTAGGTTACTACTAGAGTCACGCAAATCATAAAAAATGGACAACTCTAACGGATCATTGACTCCCCTCCCTTTGGCCATGTGCATGATGTTAGACGTGCCAAGAGGGGGAGAGTGCTCCATCCAAGATCCAAACGAATGCGTCTTTTGTCCAATAATTGGGAAATTCTTCAGCGGAGAAAGGATGGATGACTCGGATGGAGTCAGCCACTACGTGTGTATCTTCCTCGGAATCCTGGTGACCTTGGTGGGCACATGTGGCGCAGTTATGAGTTGTTTGATAATCATCATTCTCCGGAGACAAAACACTGGACGAGCTTTTGACACGTTGCTCATTGGCCTGGCGTGCATTGACCTGTTTTGCTGTGTGTCATCGGTGTGCGCCTCTGTTTGTATGGTCCTCTTTATCCGTAAGTTGCTCATAAAAATTCACAAATTTTCAGAATTTGATGAAACTCAAGTTGAATTTGAACTTGTTCCAGAAAACTGGAGCCGAAGCGTGGTCACAATGTATATTTACCTGATAACTTTGCTGGCACTTCTGTACGGTCGCTCCGGCTCCAGTTTTATGACGGTGATGATAACCTTCGAGCGCTTTCTCGTGGTCACGTTCCCCTTCCGATGTGCGGACTGGTTCACTCCTCTCAAGTCGAAGGTGCTTGCTGGATGCGTCTTCGTGTTCGCCTTTCTCACTGCATTTCCCCGTTTCTCCAGCGTCTTCATTGGAATCAACGAAGTTGGGAAGGACATGCCGAGCACAATGCAGTACGAGTATCTTATCCAGTCCACACCTCTGGAACAGTTCTGGTACGTCAAGATGAACGGATTCTTTGACCAGATTGACTTTTGGACGCCACTCCCACTTTTGCTCGTGTTCAATGCATTGATCTTCTACCACGTAATTCACGCAATAATTTGATGTGTTTGATTACATTTTTGATAGCTTTTCCAATAAAAATGTTTTTTTCGTGTAGATTCGCAAGTTTGCCAGTCGTCGCAAGGAACTGAACATGAAGCAGAGAAAGGATATTCGTGCTGGACAAATGTTTCTTCCTGTGGCTATCGTCTTGTTGTTATGCAACATTGAGCCGATTGTCCACTACTACCTCATCCACCATGGGACTTTTTACCGTGAACTCGGCTTAGCGTTCAATCTCTCCGCTGCAGTCAATTCCGCTGCAAACCTGCCAATTTACTACTTCAAAGGGTCGAGTTTTAGGAAGGAGGCGAGAGCCGTGCTCATCGCATACTTTCCTTGGCTTTCTAGGCTTCTGTCGAGGAGAGACCAGGAGAGATCCACAACAGATGGGAGTGGAGCTGTGGCAAGTAATTCAAGAAGCACTGATGATAATAAATATGCGTGAATTTATTGATGATTTCATCAGATCTGTCATATGAGCATTTTCTGGGGAAAATATAAATGTATCAAGTGTTTGCTGAAATTGCTACCAAAACCATAAATACGATAACGAATTAATATGTATATTTTTGTGGTTTCTCCCATATATTCCTTCTGGATATATGCATAAAGTTGCATATGAATAAATAAATATTGAGTTTAATCCTTTGCATCCATGAGCTTTGCTATTTCCGTGTGATTATGATTTTATGTGTTTATTTTGGAGCTGATAGCATCATAAAAATAAACGAACTGAGAGAGGATGAATGATTCAACCGATAAGCTAATCTTGGTTTATAACCTAACCCAAAAACTGTTTGCAAATGACGCAGATAGGATTTTATGTAGAGAAGCATAATGTTGAAAGCTTGACCATTATTCCATTTAGAACATGATTGAATTGAGTTGGTGGTCAAACTTAATCGTCACATTTACGCAGAAAATGGAATACTTTGGGATGTGTGTCACTTACTGTTTTTAGTATAATTATTGGAGCTATTAATTCCCTCGTTTAGTTCAGTTACTTCAGCATAATCGTTTGCAAAATGAATATCTCCGAGGGATCCCGAACACCTCTGCATGTGTTCATGTGCATTTTGATCGATATGCCTTGGGATGGGATTGACTGCTCATCATCCTCACTCAAGAATTCGAGTAACTGTCTCCAATGTCAAGTTGTTGGCAAATATATTTCCGGGGAGAGAGTGGAAGACTACGGAGGAGTGGGGCATTATGCCTGTCTCACCCTGGCGGCCTTGACTTTCGTCTTTGGCATTTGTGGAACACTGATGAATCTCTTTATCGTGCTAATCTTGAGGAGACAAAGAACTGGGCGGGCTTTTGACACTCTCCTCATTTCGTTGGCTTGTTTGGATCTGGTTTGTTGTGTTACGAACGTGATTACGACGATTGCCATGGTGACATACTTCCGTAAGTCCTTATAAATTAGAGTAGTCATTTAGGTTTTAAATTTAAACAATTAAACTTTATTAAATTGGATTTGAAAATCAGAAAATTGGAGTCAAAACGTGGTCACATTCTACATGTTTCTTGTTGGAGTGCTGACAATGCTCTTTGTACGGTCGGGCTCATGCTTTATGACTGTGATGATCACTGTGGAACGCTACCTGATGGTAGCCTTTCCATTTCGGAGTCGGACTTGGCTGACTCCGGTGAAAACAAAGTTGGTTGTCGTTGGAGTTGTGGCTTTCTCCTTTCTCATGGCATTTCCAAGATTCTCCAGCGTCTACATTGGAGTAAATGATATTGGGAAGGAGATCCTGAGTACGAAGGAGCTTGACTATTTAATTCACTCGACGAGTTTGTACTCGTTTTGGTACGTTGACGGGAAGGGATTCTTCGACGAGATTGATGCTTGTGCGCCGCTCCCGCTTTTGCTGTTGTTCAACGGACTGGTTTACTATTACGTAAGAAATTAAATCTAAACAATTTGCATATTTCCAGGGCAACATTTAGTTTATCGTTATCGATATGGTTTATCGTTGATTTTTTTACAGATGCGCAAATTTTCTCTTCGCCGGCGAAGCCTGAACTTGAAGCAAAAAGAAGAATTTCAGGATGGTCAAATGTTCACTTGCGTTGTGATAGTTCTCTTCATCTGTAACATTCCCCCGATCGTCTACTACTACTTCATTAAAGGAGGCATCATCTTCCGGGAGTTGACTTTTGGAGTGATGTTCTCCACTGCAGTCAATTCTGCGGCCAATTTCCCAATTTACTACTTGAAAGGGGCTAGTTTCAGAAAAGAGGCGAGAGCGTATCTTGCGGAGTATTTCCCATTTTTGGCCAAATTTATGGAGAAAGGTGACCGCACATGCCAGAATGCGCCCAAGAGTTTAACAACAGATAGTGCGGAGTTCTAATGACTACAAAGCATTTAGTAATTTATAATGTAGTTTACGTTATAATTTGCGGTGCATTATGTATATCTAGTAATTTTATTGTACAATTTTCTTGATACCATAAAATAATAAAATAAGTTTTTATTTAAATGAGTTTCTATATGGATGTATTCCGCTCTCGGTAAGAGCATATATATTACCTTTTTGAATCTCTTGTAAATTTTTATGGCAAGGTATAGTTAAACGACTTCGATTAAAATGCCAGTTGATTGGACCAGACTTGGAAAAAGACATATGCGAAAAATAACACAATATTTAGTGTGTAAGTAAATTAAAAGTGTGTACAATTTAAATTTATTTATTATGGGCTACCCTGTTGAATTTTTTGCATACTTACACTTCACATATACATTAATTAATGTTAATTAAATATTTATCTGTAATTGAATAACGCAGCTTATCAGACGGTGACATCGATTGTGACTGGGAGTAGATATCTACATGAGATAGAAGCACATACGTGTTACATCAACTTATTAACTTGCGCAGCGAAGCTGAAAAGCAAGTTTTTGAGAATGGTTGCGGCGTCTGTCTGTCCGTCAGCATGATACCGTTGAACTTTTTCAAAATCTTTTTTCGCCCATCGATACTACATACATGGGATCAAACGACAGGTTAAGTTGGTAGATGGGCAAAATTGGCCAACTCTAACAACTTTGTAACTGTCACTTTTTTTCCTCAAAAATAGCTAGATATGGATTTATCATTCGATTCGTCTCGAAGAGTTGTATCGAAATGCAACAATGGTTTTTCGAAATTAACCTTCTACATGGGGTCAAAGGCCAAAACAATGTTTTGTGGCTATAACAGCTACACCGGTCAACTCTAACGGTCACTTTGTAACCGTCACCATACTTTTTCAAATCACAACATAGGGCATGTGATATATCATTCGAAGCGTCTCAATGAGATATATCACCACGTATAAATGGGTTTTTGAATTTCACCTTCTAATTGGGGTTGAATATCAAAACTGTGTTTTTATAGTTTGAACCTTCACATTGTTTGATTTTTCTGTTTTTGACAACCTAAATGGTGTCAAACATGCGCAAGTTTCCATTAATTCCTGCTTGTCAGATTTATTCAACTTACGATTAGTCAAGTTTATTCAAGCTGGTGGGAATTTTTCTCTTTATCGTCCAAAAAGCGAGAGCTAGAGATTGATGGGGAAAACTCCGCGGTTGGTAATCTTGACGAGCAAAATAGTTGCTGAAAGTTCTGCTTTTGGTAACTTGTTCATCTTTCGTGCAGCTCGAAGTTAAAAGATTTTGCCTTACATTTGTAGAAATTCAATTATTTAACGACTGCGAATAACTATGACATTTCAATATGTACCAAGTGCCAGAAGAAAATTTAATTTGTCCAATCTGCTTGAACTTACCCTCGAAGGAAGTGTTCCAATGTCGAAGCGGTCACACTATTTGTCACAAGTGCTCAGAAAAATTGTCCCATTGTCCACAGTGTGAAGCCACCTTTGATAATCCAAGGATACGAAATAGAGCACTTGAGACTATACTGGAATGTATCAAACTTCCCTGCCAATTTTCTTCAGAGGGATGTGCCACGTTGGTCTTTAATAAAGACCTCCCTGCACACCTTGCCACATGCAACTTCAGGTTTGACATTGAATTGATCGCGGATTCAATCACACATTAAGTGAACAAGTATATCTTGTTTTTTGTTTTATCATATTTAGACCTGTCAATGTATGTAAAGTACTTGGGGATAAACGTTGCAAATTTGCAAGTACCAATTTTGGAGACATAGTTGAGCACATCAAACGCACTCATAATGGAATAGACCTTAGATCGCGGAAGTTTGTACTGGAAACGGATATTGTAGGAAATTGTATGCGTGGAACGGTCAATTTCAAATTTGTTTCTTGGTTCGCTCATGTGTTCGACTATTTATTCCTTATCTACTTTGTCGCTGACGAAAAAAACAACGGCTACTTTCATGGCTTATACTCCACAACCGCAAGCCAATTGGTTAGCCACAGATGTATGGTAACATTTCAAATTCGCTCGTCAAAGGAGAGTAGACAAGTATGCTTGTACAAAATACACAAATTTCATTCACGAAAATTAAAAATATAAATTTATTGTGATAACATGTACATATATTCTTAATCACGAACTTCTCACATACAAACTTCTCAGAACCCAATTGCAGCCTGGACAGTGGAACCAACTCATTTTAAAGCAAACATGCTTGGATTTGATGGCCCTGCTTTCCGCATAAATATAAAGCGAATATTTGAAAATTTGAAAGATTTTTATTTCTCCGTAAGAATCGATGTGTTGCCAAAGTAAAAATTTAACGAAACCGTAAGTGTGGCTAATAAAAAATTAATCGGGATTATGAATGGATTAAATACCACTTTTTATTTCACACGTGACTGCGAGTTTGAAATTTTTATAGGGACAACTTTTGTTATTTACAATGCAAGATATTTAAGCGTTTAAGCGACTCTACGAAATCAACATTTTTAGTGGTTATGTGCCTGAATATGATACTTAGGGAAAGGGCCAGTTAGTGTGTTAAATTAGAAGGATGACGTTGAAAATGTTGAAGCTTTTACCCAAAAATTGTAATTTTGCTAAAAGTTACAGCAGTATAAAGAAACTAAACGTATCCTCCTCGTATATGCATGTTGGGTTCAGCCCCAGTTAACGTGGATATAATTGATATTTTCCGTTTAGATTGATGTGATATCGTGTAAATGTAATTCACTTAAATGTCATATTCGTATTGTGAAAAAAATTATCTTATTTGACGTAAGTCACATATAAATTATATAAACCGTTGTCGAATGAATATCTAATATATATTGTATATATTAGCCAAAATATAATCGAAGTTATTAAGCGATGGATGATTGACGGCATTTAAAAATGTTATCTCTTATTTTTATTTACTAAAACCAAGTCAGAAGAATGGATGATTCCGATTACATATGTTCACTGACGTAATAAAATATTCGAAGCAGATACATTCCATTGTATTTCTGCTTTTTGACAATGCAGCGCCATTGTATTTGTAATTACTTGCCCGCTTAACTTAATTTCCAAATTGAAACTCAAACGAAATTTACGGATTTCACTGATTTTAAGTCCGAAATCAATGTAAAATGGAAATTTCGGATCACCAACTCATTTAATTATACACGTGTTCATATCAGAAACTCTAGAGAATGGACTTGATGTCAGCCTTCACTTTCATATATGTAGTCCTTAGTCATATTTTTTATCTTCGGAATGTTGTGAAAACAAATTACCTTTTAATGGAAATTGCTTATCCATTATATCATATCACTAGCATGTAGCATATATATCCGGTTGCACCTAAGCCCCTATATAAGCTCTACTTTTACCCCAAAATAGTTCAATTTTATACACTGCATTTTAAAATAATTATTTACTTCCTTGTGTGATTTGGAATGGGGCTTTTATGATTTATATTTATTTATGTTTTATGTGACACTGATAACTTAATAACCCCATTAACGAAAAGTGACGGATGAATGATAAAGCTTATACTATCTCGTATTGTTATTGACTCTCAGAACCCGATGACGCATACTGATAATTTGTTTACCGACGCATTGTTTTCAAAGAGGAAGCGGACACTTTTAGTTCACACATCTACACATTTGGACAAACTTTGTTCGTATTTGACCAAACATATTTGGTTTCTCCTCTAAAATTGATCCGTGTTTGAATTTGACGAATTTCGTTGATTTTGTTTACATTTCCTCCGTGGACAATGGAAATTTCGGGGGATGGATCCATCTCAACAACTCATCTGCACGTTTTCATGTGCATCCTTATCGACCTTCCCGATAATGGACTCGATTGCTCATTTCAGAATTCTAGCAACTGCATCTCCTGCAATGTTGTTGGCAAGTATATTTCCGGGGAGAAAGTGGTGGATTACGATGGAGTTGGCCATTACGTTTCTCTCGCACTCGCAGTTTTAACTTTAATCTTTGGCCTTTGTGGAACACTTATGAGTCTCTTTATTGTTGTGATCCTGAGGAAAATGAAAACTGGACGAGCATTCGACACTCTCCTCATTTTCCTAGCGTACTTTGATATGGTTTCTTGTGCAACCAATGTGATCACATCAATTGTCCTGGTGGTATACTTTCGTGAGTATTTTTTAAACTCGTAAGTTTCGTTTGAAGCCGTTTGATTTTTAAGTAATTTATTTTGGACCAAATTTTGCAGAAAACTGGAGTAGAAATGAGATTACATTTTACATGATTATCGTCGGGTCGTTTCTAATGCTATTCGTCCGCACTGGCTCATGCTTCATGACTGTGATAATAACAGTGGAGCGCTACCTCGTTGTCGCGTTTCCGATCCGAAGTAGAACCTTGCTGACTCCGGTGAAGACAAAGTTAGCCGTGGTTGGGGTGGTCGTTTTCTCATTCCTCATCTCGTTTCCAAGATTCTCCAGCGTCTACATCGGAGTGAATGACATTGGAAAGGATATCCAAGGGACGAAGGATCTTGACTATTTAATCCTGCCAACGTCTTTGTTCAACTTTTGGTACCTTGACGGAGGCGAGTGGCTACTCGACGAGATTGATGCTTGTGCGCCATTCCCACTTTTGATTGTGTTCAATGGATTGCTGTACTACCACGTGAGAGAAGACTATAATTTTCACAATTTTTTTCTATCTTATTTTATCGTTATGCATTTTACTCGAAATTCTCAGTTGCGGAAAAGCAAATCCTCTTTGGCGAGGCAAAACTCGAACCAGAATGTGAGACAAAAGGAGGAGTTTCAAGATGGGAAGATGTTCACCTGTGTCGTGATCGTTCTCTTTGTCTGCAATGTTCCTCCTATCGTCTCCATCATTTACGTTAATGGTGGCATCATTTACCGCGAGCTGACGTTCGGAGTGATGCTCTTCTTCGTTCTAACTTCTGCGGCAAACTTGCCAATTTATTATTTGAAAGGTGCTGCGTTCAGGAAGGAGTCGAGAGCGGTTCTTTCAGAGAATTTCGTATTGGTCGTCAATTTGTTTGAAGACTGCTGTCTGGTCAATATAATTAGTCAAGTTAGACCCAGTATTGTCAGGTTGAGGTCCTCCATTTACAGTTTCAGGTCAGGTCTTTCAGAGAAATTTAGGTTTGGGTCGGATTCCGATTAAGTGCATTTACATTCAGTTCGATTCAAGTCAGAGCTGAGATCCATTCAGAACAAGCTGACGATGGTGTGTGCTAATTTTACTAACTACTTACAGTTGAAAATAAAGTTGCTAACTTGTGCAAACAATTGACTTTTAACACTAACTGTTCTGCGTTCTCTCGTTTATAGATCATTCATACACATTGCATAAGCACTTTTTATTCTTACAAATTGTCACAAAAAATTATCTTGAAAATTATCAATTTTTAACAAATGAAAAATATATAATCTTATTTTTATGGATCAAAGGCTTGTTTTGGTGTTTAAAACAAACTTTTCCATGAATAACGAATGAATTCTCCATTTTTGCTGCCTCCTTTCAAAGATTTCTTTTGTAGCAGCATGGTTCACATCCAAGAAATGCGAGAAGTTCTAAGTAATTTGTTTCTTGAGTGTAAGAATTTCCTGGTCTTTCTTCCTGATCTCCACCTTAAGTTCCTGTATGAGAAAGTCTTTCTCCTCCAACTGATTCGTAAGAAGGATGTTTTCCATTTTTACCTGGAGCAATTCTATCTGCGTCTTGTTGCGATGTTTCCAGTTGCTCTTAGCCCTCCGACGGCGCTTCCTCTCCACTTCCCCAACGTTTGGATCGTTGTCGTCAAGTTCATACAGCCTTCGTCGCCGTCCTTGCTTCAGATTTTCCTCTGTGGGGGCAGATAGTAGCAGTGTTGGGGGAACCCATTCAGTAGCCAGTTCGCTTTTGTCGCCATTATCAATCGGGATATCTTGAACATCTGGGGGACCCTCACAGCGATTTGCAGTTACGTGTACTGCTTTCTCTTTGCCCACTTCAATTGGATCCGGACTGGGGACGAAAGGAGTGGACAGCCAAGGTTCAAGTCCAAAAGGCTGTATACATAATCAAAAAATTTCACACAAAATTCGAAAAAAATGAAAATTTTCTGTTAAAAATTCAAAATTTTACCTTATTCACTTCAAAATTCATGGCGCGTATATTTCACGTAATCAGCAAAAACTTCTGCGAAAATTTCATTTATAATTCAATTTCACACCCAATTTGAATTTTGAACAAGTGCTGTGGCCTTAGTTGACACGTACCTTACAGCAGCAATGAATCTAGCCCTACAATGAAAATCTGAGTTGAACTTTGTTGTAAAATATTTACAACATTACATTGAAGTCTTTTCTGCGGCGACGTTTGCTAAACGTTTCCCAATTAAAAATTTACATATTCTGGATATTTGCAGAGTTGGCCCATTTTAAGATGCAATCAAAATTTCGTAAATGCAAGAGCCATATTTACCAAATTTACGACTTTGTTCAAGTTTTTGTACAACATCACCTTATGAAATTTTTGCGTGTATGTATTTTCATTATTTTTTCTGTCAACTCAAGGTAACTAAAACATAAATATTGCCACCGTGATAATGCATATACTAGGTAGGATCCATAGACCCTTTTCCAAAAAGCCTGGAGGAAAATCTTCCTCCAAGATCAGTCTTACTCCTACTGTACTTTATGGTGCCTTTTGGTGGCTAAAAAATTCCAAATTTGGATTCTCTGAAGATTCTGTTCTATTAATTTATGAACTGTTTGCAATTGAAGTGTCACGATAATCATGACAATCAAATTTATAACTATTTTTTGGGAGATACAATGGATAATTGCAAAATCATTAACCCACAGCCCGAGTTCCTATGAATATTTTCCTACGTATTCTTGACATAGTGTAAGGGAGAGGTTGGAAACTAATGAATATAAACCTGTTAAAAAGCGGTACTTGAAATCAACCAGGTAAATTCATGTTCCTTGCGCAGCGAAGCTGAAAAGCAAGTTATTGAGAATGGTAGCGGCATTGCGGCATCTGTCTGTCTAATACCACGATACCAGCCATACGGCTGAACTTTTTCAAAATCTCTTTTCATCAATTAGTATTTTTATTTTCCAACGTTTCACAAGTCGGGTGTAACATCACAAATAACTAACCACTATAAAATGTAAAAAATCTCTTCCATTTTAAAACTGGAGATAAAAGTTCCCATAACGCAAGCAACATTTCCACGTTGAATTGCCATACTAATCCTCTGCTTAATATGAGTCTCGATGAGATATATCGACACTAATAAATGCTTTTTCGAATTACACCTTCTAATTGGGGTCAAATGCCAAAAATGTAGTTTTATGGCTATAACAGCATATCAATCGACATTTTCAAAATCTATTTTCGCCACTCGATACCAAGGATCAAATGACAGGTCAAGTTCGTAGACGGGCAAAATTGGCTAATTCTAA
>JAQFZW010002084.1:0-20024 GCA_034687055.1 Heteromurus nitidus
ATCAGTTCCCAAAGTTTCGAAGAAATCAGTGACCATGCTGGAAATTCGATTCCGGTTTCGAAAAGAGCAACTGTATATCAAATTGCACTGAATATCATCAATCTCATATAATACTATTAGGTAATCACTTGTCAAGGTCGCAGTTGCATATATACATATGCTAACTACGATTCTTGTATTTTTGGTGGCGATGTAAGAAGGAGGAAGCATATATGTATTTACGAATGCCTTTGTTGATCCGAAGGTAAATCTCTCCGTATTTTTTGACAGAATGTTATTTTTATTACCTGTACGTAGACACTAAAACGTAGCTCTTTCATGCGTAATCACAAACAACATAATTCTTTGTGTCTGATATTTTGTGAATTTTTGAGAAATGGATCGACTTTCTTTCGTGCTAAAATACCTCACCTTGTGATAGGGGAGTAAATTGATGAAAGGAATTTGAAAGCATTTGATTTTTGACACCGTATGCGAAACATGAAAACCTTGGTACAAAATTACGAAACGTCTATAGAAGTCAATTTTTGGCATACGTCCTTCTTTTGCTCGTAGTAGATCAATTGGTGATTCCATTATGCCCATAATATTTCTGATGAAAACATGGTATTACTGAATAATGCTACTTTTATCCTTGTTTGTAAATTTAGGAACAACAAATCGATTTCCCTCATACTGAATCAAAAGCAACACGTAACTCGTAGATCTCCGTAATTGGGTTTTTAGAAACTGTAAGCTTTGATACATTCAAGGAATTTGCGTTCAAGCCAATTCTTGTTTTCTGACACGAGTAATTTTGAACAAACAAATTTTTCGGTACCATGCACTTATGCAACTCGGTTATATACCAATTAATTTGATTCGATTGCCTAAAATGTAATTTTAGGGCTGATAAATTACCAGGAGAGGGATTTGTTACGGATTCGTTGCAAAATACATGGTGCCCGTGTTATCAGACTTTTGCACCGTTGTGCAACACATATTATGCATATCTTTTCCTGGATGGGATATAAGAGATTATGATAACATGGATTATGGGACCAGAGAGAAAAAGAGAGAAGAGAGAGTAGCTGCGTACTCTTTATTGGATATGCTTTCTCAGACTGAAAATTGTATTTTAAAAGCAATACTTAATACGAACGCTTTTCTGAAATCCTCCATTTCAAAATCCTGGAAAGATCTACTTTTTAATATAAATTGATGTTTTTTGTGGTGCTCGGATAAGAGACTTCCCTGTCTGGTGCGAGTCAGGTTTCTGAGGTCATAGCTGAGCATTGCTACCCGCACCGAAACAATTTTTGTAAAAAATAATATTAATCTACTTGTCAAGTCTACGGATAAGAGACCTTGCATTGTGCCATTGTGCGTGGCATGGATGGTCAAAGCCGGGTGATCACGCACTTAACTCTTCTGTAGTATTTTTAGGATATGGATTTCGTGCTCTCATGTATTTGTTTGTTTTTTGAGATCTGCAATACCAAAGACCAATAATAATAATTATTATTATAATAAAAATAAAAATCATCCCGAACAAAGCTAGATTCTGACGGTTTCCGCTTCCACTTTCTGGAGGAACATGGTTTCCTTCTTTAGTAGTGATGCTATACGCGTTATTGTCTTCCTCCCCTTGGATGCTAATATAAACCTGTCGATTTCCCTGTCTTGAGGAAGGAAGAGAAATAAATGTGTGCTCGTTGACAACGTCATCGTGTACAGCAGCGGATGGTGCCGTCTCCGTAAAGGACCAATATCCTCGTGTCCTCCCACTGGAGATATCAATGCTGATGGTGATTCCAAGTGCTGACACTTCCAGAGTATAGTATCTTCTTTCGTCTTTAATTAGTGTGTCTTCATAAGTTTCATTGATGATAGGTTTCTGCGGTAGCTCGCAAGTGATGGAGGTCAACCGGAAAATGAAGTCTGTGAGCGCATCGAAATCCAACAACATGAACACATTTTGCGCTTGGTTTTGAGCGATTTCGAGAAGTTCACTTTCATTTGGGCCTCCTCCAATTCCAATAGCAAAAGTAGATATGTTATTAGCAATGGCTGCGTCCACCCCAGGTTTCACGGGATCGGTTGCTTCTCCATCCGTGAATATGGTCATGATTTGAGGTATCCCTTCCGAAGCGGTAGCATTTGTCAACAAGTCTGCACATAGAATCATGCCCAAGTGCGTCATCGTACCTCCATGCGGATGATGAGCATCTTTCGAGAGTTGACTCATGTTTGCAATTGGCAAGTTGTTCTCCACCGGGAAAATGACGGTGGCTGCATTGGAGTAAACGACGAGACCGGAACGTGTGTAATCTAAGGAGAAGGACTCGATCATGGACGCTACAAAAAGTTTAGCTTGCTCGAAATGAGCAGGACTGATACTCCCAGAGCCATCCAACACGACGCAAATATCCATTTTCCCTCGACATCTTGTGCGATTTTGGAGTTCTCTAGAATCTTGGATAAACTTTTCGACATCTCCGTTGGGTCGGTAGTACGCCCTCCAATGAAGGGATTGGCGATTAATCGTGTCTGGTATTTGGACCGGCACTTGTGCAAAGTAAAGTCTAGCTGCTAACCCAGAGTAAAGAGGTTTCTCTAAATCAGGCCACGTAACAGTTGTCCAGTCGATTTGGAAATTGGTTCGAATAAGATTGTGAAGCGGAAATAGAACGGTACTATTTGTTTTCGTCCTGTTGAAATTGGCCCCATCCACTTGCCAGATACCGCCGAAGTAGTCAGGTCGAAAGGTTTGGTCCCACTCACCAAACCGACTCTCCACGTATTCGTATGCAAGTCTCAGGAGAAAACTGTTGTCATCGGGGAAGATCTGAGAGTTGAGGATTTTTCGAACCACGCCTTCGGATACATCCTGGCATATTGCTCTTCCTATCAGGGTTTCGTCTCTCTGCCCTGACACGATTGTCAGTAGTACACCAGAGATTATGACAAGTAAGCTTGCTCCTGGTGTGGTTGAAAAGTTTCGTGACATATTGAAATAGATTGTCAGAAATTTTCTAAAACTGTAATGAAAAACTAGCTGGGATCTAGCGGTTTTGGAACAGTCGGATGCGTATGAGATGAAATTATGAATGTTCGTAGTTGGATATGAACGGTAACATTTGAGACGAGCTTATATATGCACAAGTTTATCAAATTATGTATGTAACCAATTTCAATTAGGGCGCACTATAATTAATTCAGATAAGTTCGGAATTGCGAAAATACAATATTAACAAACAAGCGCCACGATGTCATTCACAATTTATCAATCAATCGCAATCAGTTGCAGGACATTTATTGAACAGGCGGCAAAAGTATATACTTCAAGTTGATAGCTTGAATTCATTTCAAATATATACTATCACCGTATCACTTTTAATCGCAACCTTTGTGCATTACAAACTTGAAAATAACCAAAACTTCCTTGAATTATCGAATTATTGAAATTCTTTCCTTGAATCTTTTCGTGAAATAATAAGCGAAGCCAAGTCGTAATACCGGAATGAGTGTGCAGTCCAACAATTTTTTTTGCCATCAATCAATTTTCAATCTCTGCAAAATTCCAGGTACGTTCTGAGCGTAGAAGAACATTCTACACTTATCGAGATATGCATTTTTATTATACTAACTAGCAATACTAGCTAACAGACGTGACTGCAAAAGTTTCCCAGACGAAGGGTTACAGATGTCACTTTCCCATCCGTCCGTACTTGCGAGATGTGGGTGAGGGATGAGAGATTAATAAAATTGACAGGAGGAATTTGAAGCATTTATTTCACACCATATGCGAAATTGCGAAACATGGATCCTGGTACTATATAGTGCGAAAAAGAAACCAACTTTTCACAAGTTGCCTTCTGGAGCTCATAAATTAATTGATGATTACATTATGCGCCGGATCCATGATGAAAACGTGCTATTTCTGAATGCGATTGCTTTATTATGCGAACTTTGAGCAGTTGGAGTAGTTTCCTGGTAAATTTCGGAACAACAACGCTGAGTTCATCATCAATCAAAGCAGCACACAACAGATATCCATAATTATAGTCACTTCGGCACTTTCGGCCTGAACACAATCTTAAATGTGAATTTTGTGTATTAAGCCAATTTTTATTGTTTGCGATACGAGTCATTCATGATGATTCATAACGGGTTTTTGGTACCGACTACATGAAATTTTAATTTGATTCGATTGCTTCAAATGTAATAGTCTGGGCTTAATATACTAATCAAATGAGTAAAAACTGATAGATAACAATTAAATAGTGATGAGTGATGCTACGGATTACCCATTGCTACAAAATACTTGTTGTCCGTGTTATCTGAGCGTTTTTGCACAATCGTCCAATGTATATTATGCATATCTTTTCCTGGATGTGGTATTTGAGATTATGATAACATGGATTTGGGACATGGCAAATGCCCGTTTGATAAACAAGGTTAGCGAAAAACATGGTAATGAGTGATGATAAATGAAGACGTTTGCCATTCTTAAACATGTGCGTAAATTTTATTTATGTTACTACTCAGTAAAAACGAAATGATGTTGAAATGGAAAACATAATAAAAATCATCCCGAACAAAGTTGAATTCTGAATACGGTTTCCGCTTCCACTTTCTGGAGGAACATGGTTTCCTTCTTTGGTAGTGATGGTATATACATTATTGTCTTCCTCTCCTTGAATGCTAATATAAACCTGTCGATTTCCCTGTCTTGAGGAAGGAAGAGAAATGAATGTGTGCGCGTTGATAACGCCATCGAATACAGCGGCGGATGGAGCCGTCTCCGAAAATGACCAATATCCTCGTGTCCTCCCAATGGAGATATCAATGCTGATGGTGATTCCAAGTGCTGACACTTCCAGAGAATAGTATCTTCTTTCGTCTTTAATTAGTGTGTCTTCATAAGTTTCATTGATAATAGGTTTCTGCGGTAGCTCGCAAGTGATGGAGGTCAACCGGAAAATGAAGTCGGTAAGCGCATCGAAATCAAGTAGCATGAACACGTTTTGCGCTTGGTTTTGAGCTATTTCAAGAAGTTCCCTTTCATTTGGGCCTCCTCCAATTCCAATAGCAAAAGTAGATATGTTATTAGCAATGGCTGCGTCCACGCCAGGTTTCACGGGATCGCTTGCTTCTCCATCCGTAAATATGGTCATGATTTGGGGTATCCCTTCCGAAGCGGTGGCATTTTTCAACAAGTCTACACATAGAATCATGCCCAAGTGTGTCATCGTACCTCCTTGCGGATGATTAGCATCTTTCGCGAGTTGACTCATGTTTGCAATTGGCAAGTTGTTTTCCACCGGGAAAATGACGGTGGCTGCATTGGAGTAAACGACGAGACCGGAACGTGTGTAATCTAAGGAGAAGGACTCGATCATGGACGCTACAAAAAGTTTAGCTTGCTCGAAATGAGCAGGACTGATACTCCCAGAGCCATCCAACACGACGCAAATATCCATTTTCCCTCGACATCTTGTGCGATTTTGGAGTTCTCTAGAATCTTGGATAAACTTTTCGACATCTCCGTTGGGTCGGTAGTACGCCCTCCAATGAAGGGATTGGCGATTAATCGTGTCTGGTATTTGGACCGGCACTTGTGCAAAGTAAAGTCTAGCTGCTAACCCGGAGTAAAGTGGTTTCTCTAAATCAGGCCACGTAACAGTTGTCCAGTCGATCTGGAAATGGGTTCGAATGAGAGTGTGAAGCGGAAATAGAACGGTACTATTTATTTTCGTCCTGTTGAAATTGGCCCCGTCCACTTGCCAGATACCGCCGAAGTAGTCAGGTCGAAAGGTTTGGTCCCACTCACCAAACCGACTCTCCACGTATGCAAGTCTCAGGAGAAAACTGTTGTCATCGGGGAAGATCTGAGAGTTGAGGATTTTTCGAACCACGGCTTCGGATACATCCTGGCCTATTGCTCTTCCTATCACGGTTTCGTCTCTCTGCCCTGACACGATTGCCAGTAGCACACCAGAGATTATGACAAGTAGGCTTGCGGCCTGTAGGGTTACAAGGTTTCTTGACATATTGAACTAAATTGTCGGCAGAAGTGTTGAAAAATTATCGGGAAACTACCTGAGAATTTCAGGTTTGGAACAGTCAGAAGTGTGTCAATGTAATTATGAAGTTCCGAAGGTATGAATAAATGGAGTCAACCGAAAAAAGCATATATATATGCAGAAATTTATCAAAATATGGTTCCAATTCTACTGTAATTTATCCAGATTATGGTAATCCTGAAAAGCAAAAAAGCACAAGCTAAAAGATTGACGGTGATTTTATTAAATCCATGCTAATCTAAATAAGTCCGGATTGGGAAATATACGGATTAGCAAAGAAGCATCTTGATATCATTCAATATGTTAATCCGTAATCAAGTTATATCATATTTATTTACAGGTTACAAACGTACATGCTTTGTATGAATTACTTTAGGTAGTTCAAGTTCAAAACTTCAATACTTTATCAAATATATATTATCATTATTATTACTATCACTATCGCGGTGCCCTTCTGCATTGCAATGTCGAAACGAAACAAACCCGCAATACGAATAATTATCGAATTACGTCACCACTTCTCTTGGAATACACTTGTAAAGTCAATTCTTGACACTGGGTACACATGAGTCATGACATAATTAAGTATTTAGTCAAAAAAATTTACTGCCGATCAATTTCAATTTCTGCTAACAATAATTACACGCCTGGTGCCTGTGTGCGTCAGTACTTGAATCTAAGCGTAGGACATAGACATAATCGATAAATTTGCAAATGTTGTCCAAAACATGACAATGTAAATTCCGGTGAAGTAGAAATGGAAGCAACAACCTGTAGGTCTACTTGCCACGGACTCTGAGTCATCTCTACTACTCCCATCATCATCATGATCCCCTTCTTCTGTAACGACTTCGTAAACACTAAATTCATCCTGGTCTAGAACAGTCATGTAAACCATTTGGGGAAATTCACATTTCCGTGAGCTATCGGCAAATGTATTGTTTCCATTTGAATCATCATCCTCAAACCAGTCGCATCCCTTTTTGTTCGCAGGTATAAAAGTGACTCCGTCAATAATACCGTCATGCACAGAGGCAAACGGCAACTCTTCATCGTATGCCCAAAATGCTTGCACTTGTCCATATCTGACTTTAATTCTAACCGTTATCCCTTCTTCTGAGGGTATTTCAAGAATATAGTATCGACTTTCGTATGCACCCAACACGTCAATGTATACTTCTCCGATGAAAAGCGGCTGTTGCGGCATTCCACATAGATGCATGCTCAGCCGAAGGAGAAAGTCTGACAAGGAGCCGAAACTGGAAACCTGGAAAAGATTCCGCTTTTTCCCTAATGCCATCTGAAGCAATTCAGTTTCGTTAATTGCGTCCAAGCTGGGACCCTGGACGTTTATGACGACTGTCGTCACGTTGTTTTCAATAACCAAGTTTGCGCTTTCATTGATCGGGTTGCTGAACTGGCCATCCGTCAATACCAAGATCACTTGAGGCACTCCCCTGTACTCAACGACCGCTTTCTGTAGCAGACTTACTCCATGCGTGAGTGCCAAATCGGAGAAGGTGTCTCCGTACGGGAAAACAGCGTTTTGTACCAGTCCAACCATTCCACCGAGAGATAATTTGTTTCCAAAGTCAAACACCGGATACGCCTTGTTACTGTAGGCAAACATTGCAAATCTAACGGCAACATTGTCAAATGAACTAATTAAGGAAATGATGAAATCCTTCGCTGATGAAAAATTCTCTGTTGAGATACTGGTTGAGCCATCCAGAGCAATGCATATGTCAAATTTTGCGGAGCATCCTACTGACTCGTCCTGCAATATCTTCGAGTCCTGATTGAATGTTGGCTCGTCCCCATTCTGTCGGTAGTACATTGCCCAATGATGCGCTTGCCGTTTAATTGTATCTGGGATGGGTTCAGGTGCCAACATAAAGAAGAGCCTCGCAGCCAACCCGGAATATACAGGTTTCACAAGGTCGTCCTGTGACACACTTGCCCAAGAAATATTGAAAGAGGTACGAATGCCCTCGTGCAAGGCTAATAGCTTAGTACCATTCTCCCCATTCAAGTCTTGAGTAATTCTCAACTTGTCCTCGTCTACTTGCCATATTCCCCCAGAGTTTCCTTGTCGGAATGTGATGCTATTCGTGCCAAACCGACTCTCCACGTTTGCCAGTCTCAACATGAAGCTAAAATCTTCGGGGAAAAGTTGCGAGCGGATGAGTTTGCGAATAACGGCTTCCGTTATGTCTTTACCTTGGGAGAATGCAACAGTTGTGTTGTCCCTTTCACTCAGCACAGCTTGCGGGGAGATGAGAGACAGGAGAAAGAATGGGAAAGTGAAGAATAACTTTTGGGAGAGAAGGGAAAATTTAGTACGACTTTGTTTTGCTTGCCCCATTTTAGCAATGAATATATATGCTACGCTGAGTAACTAAAGCCTCTTCGTAAACGTAAATGACGTGATCGCTTTCACTCCTAAGACTGGAGTTGTTGGAGTAATAACGGCAGCAAAGAGGAAAGTGTTGTATGCATCTAGTCTGAGGAAATGGAGTAAAATAGCTGTTGCTTTCCCAAACGAAAATACCCAGTGTTTGTTTAATGGGAAATACAATCTATTGATTGGGCTTTGCGATTTACTATTTAGTATTTATTTATCTTCTAAATTGCATTTCGTTGTAATTATAGATTATCGTAGATGATCGCGATTCATCTATTTAGTATTCCGTTGGAAATTGACATGTGTTATACTATTCTTTGTTGTGGCCGCTTGTAGAGAAACATTGTCCAAAATAGCTAAACGGTGTAATGTATTATTACCTTCTAACACAATGCACAAGGTGACTAGGTATTTATATTAATTGTGAATCATCAAGTGACAACAAAGAACCTTAGATTGGCACATACTCGACAACGATGATCATGAGAAGGTGAAGGTAGTACGTCATGCCTTTATCATTCTATCTTTTGATCTAGGATATGCATATAAACAAGTGCTTATAAATCATTGCCTGCGTGCAAGCATGAATCATTGCATGAATCATTGTACTAATGTCTAATGTGAATGTTGCGACATGAAAGAAAAGCATGGATCGTTTGACGGCTTATTACACATGAAAAAATTCAACAAATAATGGATTCAAAGGCCTTGTGTTAGATTTCTGAATTTCGAGTATCGCCTAATTACTTACAGCACCAGCCGTTTGTGTGCGTCACGTGGGTGCTTTCTTTCTGCACAGCCAGACAAGGACAGAGCAACTACGACTAGACGAACATGCGATAGAAATAGAATCAATGAAATTGTATCAAATCAAAATCAAAACCCGTCGACATTTTCACAATTTTCCTAAGACCCTGCCTACACAGTTCTGTTTGAAGGAAGAGCCCGTTGAAGTTAAAATTATTATAATTTTCAGTACACTTACTCGGGCTTATATTGGTTTACAATTTACAAATAATAGGCAAGTCTACAAACTTCAGAATAGCTCACCTTGAAATATTTAACAAGCATGTCAGTCCGTGATTACTTGAATAGCTTGTAATTTGTAGCTATAAGGTCAGAAATTCAGAAGGTCTTTAACAATCATATAAATTTTTTTTTAAAGGACCATCATGCCGATGACGGATGGTGAGAACTGTACAATTCCCCAACTAAAATTAACGCCCATATTGTTTGCGAGATTTGAAGTTATCAATGGGTTCTGTCCTGTCTAGCAATGAACAATGAACTCATTTGTACACACCCAAGATTTCAACTTCCGATGTACGCACAAAAATCATCCATAGAAGTGGGTATAAGGACCTTTAGGCCCTTCCTCTTAGATAGGTACACATGTCTTCACATATACTTATGTATATGTTTTCAAACATCTATATTGGTTTAACATGTGGGATTTCCACAGTAAAATTGCATCTCATAGGCTTGTTAAAACACGTGCATATTTCGGTTTATTCGATATCCTGTGTGAAAACCAAAAAGAAATTACATACTAAATGTATTTGTATCCATCCTCCCACATAATAGTAGTTCACCATTCATGAGCATAATTACAACTTGTAAATATAAGCAATTACAGCCTCTGGAAATTACGAATGGTTGGTGGTGGTGGTGGTTACTTCGGCTTCCTCTTCGAAGTTGTAGCTCTGCGTAGGATCGCCATTAACATCCGACTCATTATCATCACCCGCAGGTAATTGCGTAACTTCTTCTTTCACTTCATCGTCATTAAAATCTTCCTCCAACAAGCCCGACCTCGCTAATATCGCATCTTCAACTTTCTCCACTTTCACCTCTTCCTCCACGATTTCACCTTCGCCAGTATTATTGATGCTAGCGGTGTGATTTAAGGAGTCTTTCTCCAAACTGGCAGGAAGTTGTGTTGCAACTTCGACTTCGCTTCCGTTTGCACTCTGGCCGGTATGTGGGTGTTTTATGTCTTCTCTCGTGTTATCTGACTCTTGTGTTATGAATTTAACATGGCTACTTGCAGAATACGCATTTGGCGAAGTGTCTACGGAGGAAGCAGCTTGTTCATTCTGTTCTTCTTCCTCAACAGCATCGTCCTCATCATCTTCATAAGCTTCAATGTCAGAGAGTGCTGTTCCACTACTCGAGTCTGCATTTGTAGCCCCCACCACTGCCACCGGTTCCAAGTTGGATGTGCTTCCAGGCTGCTCCATATCATCACTTTCACCATCACTTGGAAGTTGGCTTAAGCCCACTTTCCCTATGTTGGAGAGAAAGTCGTTGCTTGCTTTAATTTTCCCTTGAGATAAATTTGCATACAACTATACGCTGCTGGTTACATCCTAGCGTTACGTAAACAAGCATAAATTTTGGTTGACTTTAATTAACGTATATGTAAGTAGGTCGGTAAGTCAAACTTTCGTCAAGGAACATGTGCGGCCACCAGCAGTAGCACTCACATTCTTTATCCACAAATGCAACATGCGTCACAGTATTCTTTAGTACGGTGGTGTTTGTTCATCAAGGATGAAATTGTACATTGTATTGAGCTTGTGCAAAATTCACTTGCATAAATTGGTGTGAAAGACGGCGGAGGACTATTACATCTTCCATCACTCTTTGTTTTGAATGTTTTTTGGTGTGACGAAAATTTATTTTGTTGGGATTTGGACCATGAAAGCTAATTTTAGATCCTCTTGTTTATATTCATTGTTCTTAGAAGTTTCGAAGTTTGTCGAAGAATACGCTTTTGTGTGGGAACAAAATTAAAATTGCCTTGCAAAGAATTCAAGTCAGTTCCAGTCGTTACATAAGCATACGTAATTTTTAGATTGCATCATACATATTATTTTTTCAAGGAAGAAAGCTATTCACCACCGACGTAAATGCGTAAGAACTTATAAAGTTAACCGTCAAATCCTTTGGTTTGTAAACAAGCACTAATGAATTAGCATTCTCCCAATCTAAGCTAACCTTACCATAGACGGTAATAGGGAAACTAATGGTTTTCCAGCTAGGATCCACAGAGCTTCTCAATGGAATGAGGGCATTCAAAGCCACAATTTCGGAGACACGAGGTTGCAGCACAGGATTAGCTTTGTCTGTGGAGCCTGGGCGAACCGCTTTCCCGTTGAGAAGCGTTGCTGACGTGTAAGGTAACGTGAGTGTTGCATACACGGTTCTCGAGAGTTTCTCCACTTTGAGAGACTGAGAGTCTGGATCTGGAGAGAGAAAAATGAATCAATATACGTCACGTGTAGTACTAGTGCAAACAATTGTTGGGTATGCATAAGATTGCACACAGCTCCCCAAACCACACATCGTAAATCTTCTTACAAAACATGAACAAACGGAAACGCAAATAATTGAATTGCATGCATCGTCGAACAAAAATTTTGTTGTTGAGTGTTGGTTATGCAATCATCGAATATTTTTAGATTACAAAAGTGAAAAACACTTCATCAATTCATGCTACTTGAGGAAAAACGCAGTATTTGAGGTTTTACCACATTTGCGAATATGTTCAAGGTGAGCTGATGCATTGCATACATATCCATTATTCATTCAACTGGTACTTCGCAAGTGAAGTTTTTAATAATGTCTAAAAAAGAAGGCTTACTGAGCTGTGAAGTGGACCCGTTCTGAAACTTGACTGCCCACTGAACGGGATAGAGAAAGTAGTAGTATCCCACCCGGAGAGTAACGTTGACTCTATCACCCTCGCTCATTTCTTTCACCGTCCCATCATCATCATTTCCTTTTTCTTCTTTCTTCTTGAGTTGTTGCTCAGGGTCAAGATTGCCATTATTTTCGCTCTTGTCTACTGAAAGGATCTGGAGGAGGGCTGTTTCCGACGCTTTCAGCTTCCCAAATCCCATGCGAACAGTTTGGTCCGCTGACTCGTCTGTAAAGCCGCGGATTTCATCGATCCCATCGCCAATGCACCGTATCAAGCCTGAGCCACCCTTGTAGAATATTTTACCACAGAAATGACTCTTCCTCTCGCAGAAAGCTCTCGTCGAGTTCGAATAGCCGCGACAGTTCTCCGACTGTGAAAAATAAATGATGTGTGGTACATGATAGCTGCTGGGCTGGAGTTTCTAAACTACTACAACGATGACCGTAATGTGTTTACGAAAAGTGTAATTTTACTTTCTGTGTGCGGACATGATAACAAATTTCTTTCACAGTTCCAGTTAATGGAGCGTTTGCACTCTACATTAAGGAGCTCCTTTTTTTACCAAGATACGACGCATTCGAACGTACGTGAATAATTGCTTCATTGTATTTGCGCTTGTCTTTTTATTACCTTCGTTAGACAAATCCTATTAACCCGACATTCACTTGGAGTCCGACAACTGACAAACGACAATCTTCCAGGGGAGCCCAGCTTTGACTTGCAGGTAAATGAATTCTCCCTTTTGTTAAACTTTATCCCGCTAAGTTTATCCGCTCGTTTCCCTAAGTATACATATTATGAAAGTTTTTCAAACTCAATATTTCTTGCTATAAATATCAAAATGCCAATACATAACATACTGATGATTCTGTATCTCCATGTATGAAGTGCTTTCCCATCTTTCTCTGTCAAACATTGGATTTCTCCTGTTCGTCCAGGTGCAGGAGCGAGTTCCATGTAATTGGCAATATGTGTGCTTTGATCTGTTCGTTCAGTTGTCTCCACTAAATCATCTGAGCGATCTCGAGTATAGTCGTCCTCATCCAAGTATGAGTAAATGTCATGGGCTGTTGAAGGTAATACTTCTTTCATAATAACGGGCTCGTCAGCTTCACAAGTGAGATTTAGCATGCCTGATGTGTACACTTCGTTCACCGGAGGAAATGCCTGGAACGCTGAAAAAGGGGGAGAGCATGGTAGATTTAGCATTAAGGTATTATAACGGATAACAAAGGCTTTTACTTATCGTTAGTATGCATTATTCATGAAAAGATATATAATGAGCTCCTATTATCAGAATAAGATGGCCTTGGAAAGTACATCAAACTTTTTATGCTGATATACTGCTAATCAATGTCTTGTCATTGATGTGATCGTGTTCAAACGGTGTCGCAAGTCGCAACAAAATAGTTTCCAGCAACTTTCGTATCTCGTCTAGAAGTTACATCAAATATTTGCACAGGACCCAAAGTCTCTGCTGTCGTTGTCCTAATTTATTTCCTGTCATCCATCAACTTGATGTACGTTTGTGGGAGGATTAAAAAGCGCTACATGCCTAACTGTCACATGAGAGAGATCACACACGTTTCAAGGACTTTTAACAATATTCTCGTTGCCTATTCCGAAAGTGAAGAAATTACTTTATAAAGTTCATAAATATTCGTTGACAATGGCTAGACTATAAAAATAGAAAAGCAACAATAATACAATATCGGCAGTATTTTCCAGCTATTCCATCATCTCTTTAAAGTCGAACACTGTTGAACATAATCTTGCTTGCATAACGAAGCATTGAGCTACAAAAGAAGAAAACCTTACATTTCGCCCTGACAAGGTTGAAAACTACGAAATCCTCGGCGTATCCATTATCCCTTGTTCCAGATCCATGCAGAGAACTCCCACTGCTTGCATCTGCTGCTACACGTGCAGTAGGACTCGAGACACATTTGAACTCTCCATAGAACTGGGATAAATCGTCAAGATTTGGAGTGGATGCGCCCACACGAAACCCGTATTCTGGATTGAATTCATGAGATGTTCCTGAGTAAACCTGGAGAATTTTAAATTGAAATTAGATACATTCTACACATTATTATTCCCTGAAGTGACATGAAACCCAGAGAGGGAATGTGATGTGAGCATATTTAATAAGAATGCACTCTGAGAATTTTCATATATTTATCTTGTGTTCTGCAAATAAAATCCCTTTCTACATCTCCGTCTACCATCTGGTCCCCTGTTCCTAGGAAAATTATGCGAAGCTTATACAGTCTCCTTGAACCAGGACCAGGTACAACGTACTTTTTGTGAGAGTGAGTTCTGCGAAGTCAAATTTTCAATTGCTTTCCTTTGCCAGGGCTCTTTGTCTCGTTGAGGAGATAATCAAATCAGTACAATATATACTTCACCTCGCTTTCTCGTCGTAGAAAACAACAAAAATATGAAAATATTCTATATCAAGGTTTACAAGCATTTTTAAGTATACAATTTGACTGGGAACGAATATGTGAATCTTATATACTGCTATTTTATGCTCGTGTGTATTTGCAACGCTCTCATTCACAAATCAGCGAAATGTAGAAAAATGCCTAGGGAGGTTTAATTTTTAATGGGAATGTGTAATGGAACACTGTGTTCATAGCATTTCCGTTTCCAGTATCGTTTATTAAATGTCGCGTCTGTCCAGAATAAAATAGAGTTACGAATGAATTACCTTGAATTCATTGTTTTTCCCTTTCCTGAGCAATCTCACGGACACATTCGGCCTAGTGGTTATGCACGGAATTGTGAAACTTTGTATTCCAACCGCGTTGTCCTTTTCACTAGTATTATTGTTGGGACTGGAAGTGCTTCTGCTTCCAGGAATAAATGTGGTGAGATTGCCCCGACTCAGTGGAAGAGTTACGGTTTTCCTACTGTGGAGAAAAGTTGGCGAATTCCTTCCTGAATGATGACGGTCATATAAAAAAAATCCAAAATGGAAAGATAATATCGAAAATGACGTTTATATTTATTATACCACAGTCATAAATTGCTATTGTACAACTGTCTCCGAGGAAAAGAATTTCACACATTTTCTATATTTATCTATCTTCACGTACTCGACGAATAGACATAAACGGATGCTGCATTCGAGTTGTTTCCAATCTCACGGCAAAAATATCGACCCGTATGCCTCGAAAGTTCTGTGTCCGACTGCTTATTGTAGAATGTGACTTGTGAGGTGAGACAGTATGAAATGGAACCATCCTCGTATTTCTGAATGTCAACCGTACTCGATTCTTGAAATTTGGAAGGCTCCTATTGCGAAAGAGAACCCAAGATAAAATGCTTTTAGGCAAGAACTTTTTACGTAATTGGATAAGAAAAAGGGCTGGAAGTAACCAGGAATTCTCGCGATATCAAAAAGAGTTTGGTTCATGTCCTTACCCCTTCGCCTTCATACACCCACTCAACATTTCGCGAGGACACACAAGCCAAAAATTCCTTATTGACATTTGACACAACTACATGGTTGCCCACATCATCACTCCCTCCACTGACGAGGGCTGCATGGCCCTTCCGGTAAAACAAGATTTTAGGCTTGTCTTCGCAATACGTTTGAGCACGAACAAAGCAATTCTGCTCCAGCGTGTGCTCGACTACTGCCAGCACGAGGAGCACTGCCACACACGAAAACAGATCACTTTTATTCCCTTTCATTTCGTCCACTTTGTGTTCTCGCAACTATTGAGGAGAGCCCAATGTTGTGACTCCCTTTTTGAAAAACAATCAAACACTGACGGAGATCAACATGAAAGTAAGCTCATTCCCCAGACGAGTCTTGCATTTCAAGGTTTAGACACAGATATAGGGTCTATGAAGAATGTACTCATTCCACCCATTTATCAATCGCAAGTTGATAACGCATCGGTCATTGCATAATATATTTGAAAACTATTAGACAAAGTAGTAAAAGCAAGGTTTGTGAACTTTTTTCCTTTCCTGATATTAATGTATGTGCATACATTTACTTCATATTAAGAGCTAAGAAGACACCAAACATGATGGCATAATATTATTATCCATTTCGAAAAATCCTGTTTCTATACTCCGTCCGAATTCATAGATATTCAGAAGAGCCTGTTCAACATCATCATCATTCTGCACAAGACAATTTTCAATCAGGAATACCACTGCCAAAGAGGAAAAGAATGAGGAACGGCGTAATCTAATCAGCTTCGTCTTTATTATGACTACCTGTGTTAGTTGTAATACCAAATATGTGCATGTAACTATTGAGAGTTTTGTTATGCGAGTAGGAAGAAGTTGGTGGTGGTGGGCAGTGGGCATGCCAGTGTCGGTTGTAAAATATAGAAGAAAATTGCTTTCGGGAAAAAATGTGCATATATAAAAAAACAACTCTCTCGTCATTCTTCCATTACGAGCAACAACATGAGTCCAAAAAAATTCTTTGACGATGACGGTTTTCAGTTGTGGTAGGATTGTAGGAAGAAGAGTATTTTTTTGGTGGAAGAAATGGAGATGAAGTCTTCATTTTTTCCGACGCATATTTGTCTCGCATGCATACTGACTGACAATGAGATTCAGGCTCAACATCTGCGGGGAAAATAGAAACATTGCGAAAACTGAGTAGTGGTTTGGGTATACCTACACAACTTTTTACTATTCAATTCAAGTTTCAATGCTGTGTCAAAATATATATACGTACTGACGGTTTCTTGTCTTAAGAATGAATTGAAGCATGAGCTGAAAAAATAAAATGGATGTATATTGCATGAGAGGATGCTCTTTGTTTGCTGGATGGCGGAGTGAGCATTAAATTTTTTTGTTCGTTTTATTTTCCATTGTTTTGCCCGTCAATTGTAATGGGGAAAAAGAAAATGAAAAGAGCTTAAGAAGGAGAAATATAAAAGGCTTAATGATCACGATCATGTTGTTCAAACGATGTCTTTCACTGGTTTTGAAATGAAGTGCTACAATGATACCCCTGCCGTCATGCTGGTCCATAAAAGAATAAGAGTCACTCTGGCCCTGGCGAATAAATGAAACCGGTTCCCTCTATTCTTGTTGGAACGACTATTTAGTTACTTCCCTGTTGAATCCTTGGCTCAGGCATATACTATTAAATTGACTATTACGAGGAAAACTGTTGCCTCCACACTCAGTCATTCAAGAGTGAAAAGTCACAAGGTAATCATCCATTCAATTAGCATATAGTCTTTTGTGCCGAATGTGGTATCAACGCAAACACACGTATGAACCCATATACGGATAACGGGAAAAGGAAATCGAGTCTTACTAAACTTTGCAATCCTTTCAATGATTATATCGAATAGATCGATTGGGCAGATAAGGGCAATCATAGACACAAATCACTATACTTGCATCTTGTCAGTTCATTAGTGACTCTTGATTGTAAAAATAGAAACTAAATTATTCATTGCGACGAGTGCGATTACAATCTCGAAATTACTTAAAAGTTTGGAGCAGGGAGAGCAGGAGCAACGTTATAATGTTTGGCTGCAGCTCGGGCTAATTTTTCGGATATTTTTTTGATTGAAAGTGGAAGAGCAATTAGGTTTTCATGTTGAGCAACGAACTCATTTGGGAATTAGGGTTGCACGCATGTATGATGCCAAATTATTATCCCTGGCAGCAGGTATCTAGACAATGTATTGCTCCATTAAAACTTCCAGGTAAAAATGTAAAAATGTAAGCCTCCACATGTAATATAACTTCAATGTCCTCGATTGAAAAATACAGTTCTAGACAAATCATATTTATAGACTAAACTTGAAGCCAAGTTATAAATTCCACGTATTTTCAACAAACATTATAAAACGAAAGATTCAAATAGGTTCAAGCAGATCAAGAACTTGCATATAAATGTGTGATTATGATTAAATCCAATCCGAGTGACTTCTAAGCGTGATCCAGAAATTTGGACAAATGCCAGAGAAAAGTTTCTACGAAATGATGATTCGAGTTTGCATGAAATGTTTGCGACTTTTATGATATAGTCTAATGTATATTTCAAATACCAATGCCACTTCGGTTGAAAGACAAAAGTGAACAGTTGGTTTATGAACATATTCAGCAGAGGAGTTATTCTTGCATCTCATTTTATTTTTTGGAGCCATGCTAAATGTGCTAATTTTTAAGCACAAGCTAGTTATCGTTTTAATTGTCGTGGCCATCGGATTAATCGGATTGGAACTGGAATGTATTCGAGTAAGAACTCTTCGCGACTTTGAAAAATAAGTTCAAATGTCCACTCACAGCCAAATTTCTTTCAAAGTCATCATAAAATTATACTCGTCATGTGATTTGTAGATTTCCTTCAAACACATTCCAAATGGGACAATTGTTTGGCATGGCTGTCTGTACAAGAAAGCAAACTGGCTCTCTCCTAATGTGAGTACGCAATGCGGACGGTGTGTACATAACGGCACTATTTTGGCAAAGAACGCGAGGAAATGTTGGTTCAAAAATATACAACCATAAAAATGCTAATAAAATACACAAATTTTATTATGATTTATTTACTCTACAAACCACTAAAATCTCAATATTTTATAACCAGATTACATGAAATACATAAACTGCACTTCAGAATGCCCTCAACCGACGTTATGTACCGAATACAAATTTAATATAAGTACGTTTTGAATGCCAAGATTCTCCAGTGCATTTCTTTCGTTTTTTCCTAAATATTACACGGTACTTGTGTGTTTTTAGATGGATCAATTAAATCAGAATGCTACGTTTGCGAAGCGAAAACATTTGAACGTGAGTATAGATGCTCAACGGATTACTATTGTAGATTTAGAATGAATAAAACGTGATAATTGTGACATAAATATGTAGATGTCTTGTACCGAGCGATGTCGCACTTCGAATTGTGCGGAAAGGCATGCCGAGAATGTGCCGCAAATGCTGACTTCGCCACAGCCACTTCATGCTCCAAACCCTGCAAAGGAAAACCCACCTTCTGCCCTCCCAATCAATCACTCTTTTTTGGGCAAAAGATCTGCTACCAGTCCAAAAGACTGCATGGTTGTCACTTTCATGAAGTGGACAGACGAGAACTAGACGAGAAATTTGATAATTGTGTTGATTGTGCCACACGCGTGACCAGGCGGAGCTCGGACATTTGCTCCCCGCACTGTGGATCGTTACCAACTTGGCATAAACATAATCCTGCAGCAATGAACGAAACGGCGAATTCAATAAATGGGGATCCACTGGAAGATCTTAAATTCATGCGTTGTAAAATGCCAATTTTGGGAGGTGTTCTGGACTATGAAATACCAGGGGAAATTAGAACATTTGTTCGAGGACTTAATGAATCAGTTAAACATGCTGCGGGAAACAGAGAAATTGCCTTTGTGCCTTATGCTACATTATATCCACGAAGTTAGCTTAAGATTATTGCCAGTCAATGTCACGAAAAGTATAATCATCATTTAAATCAAGACACAGCATATATTGGTATTTTACTAATAAATAATGGATCATTTTTTGCAAATACTAAAATATCAATGGGGGTAGGCAACTGATATAAACCGGCTTGGGACTTGATTACAAAAGCTTCACACATGATGGATCAGGACTTGCGTTGAGTAATGGTTTCCCGGACACGAACGGTAAACAAATTGGCAGAAACAAAATCTTTGAATTCGAGCTAGAGCACCCATTTCTTATTGCTGCATGCATGCATTTTTGAATCTAATAACAAGAAGCATGTTATAATGACACTATGACGAGTCCAAGACTGCTAAACCCTATGGAAACTTCAATCAGACTAGTCAGGTTATGTAAATAACATGCTGGTACGTTATGA
>JAQFZW010002085.1:0-19979 GCA_034687055.1 Heteromurus nitidus
TCATGCATTACTTGTAATCAAGTAATTGGGCACTGAAAAGCGTTTTATCAGTACATGACATTCAAGAAGTTGGTAGCTAAATGGTTAAAACGAGAGTTTTTGTTTTTGAATATATGTTTATACCTTTCGGACAGTCAGCACACTTGTAAGGTCTCTCTCCGGTGTGAATCCTCTCGTGGGCCTTCAGATTTCCAGAGTTCATAAAGTACTTTTCGCACCATCGGCATTCGTACTTTTTGTGCGTCGCCTCGTGCTGCTCCAGAACCTCCCAACTAGGGAAACCGCGACGACACGCCCTGCGAATAAATAAACACGATTGTGTGAGCACAAAGCACGTAACGATACCACAACACGAGAGTATGTCAAAAAAATAATCCTGACCTGCACTTGAACTCCCCCTCGTGGTTAAGGGAATGTGTCCTGAGACTCTCCATGGACCCAAAAGTCCTGTAGCAGACCCTGCATCGGTGCATGGATCCGTTGTTCGCCGCAGCGGCAGCCTGCTGTCCCTTAATCTCTCCGTTCTCGAGTTGTGTCGAGTTGACGACAACGTGTTGCTGCTGCTGCTGCACTTGTGTCGCGTGCACAGACGTGATGTGTCGTTGGAGCACCTGGTTCGTCGCGAACGTCTTTCTGCAGATCCCGCACCGAGGCACGTTTTTCTGCCTGGCCGCCACACCGTTCCCAAGCGTGCGTTGCTGCTGTTGTTGCTGACCCACCTGCCTGATATGCAAGTTGCCCACGGTGATTCCCCCGCTGCTCCTCTGCTGCTGGAGCAGTTGCGACCTCTGGTGACTCAACATCAGCGACTCGAGAGACCGCGTTGGGGACGGCTGTTTCCGGGGCATGACGCCGCTCTGACCCATCCGCATCATCCCGCCACTTTTGAAGCTCAGCTTCCGCCCGTCAACGATGTACGAGCGGGAGGGTGGCGGCGACTGTTTAGGGATCGTGTGCAACCTCGGCATTTGCCGCGATGATGACGATGACGACGAACTGGACGACGTGGACGTCACTTGTCTCCTTAGGATTGACTCGAGCTGCTGCTGCTGTTGATGTGGAATGACGGAACGGTGATGCGAAGCGTATGGCTTAGGCTGGAGGCGAGGCGGTGGCGGCTGCTGGTGACCGCGGGACTCTACAAGAAAATTTAACAATTTAGTAACGATTTTTAATAAAAACATGGAATTTGAAATTTAAAAAAATCTAAATCTCACGAGAATTGTTTCCAGCGCTGAGTTTCCTGGATAGAATGTTAGGTCTTGAGTAGCTTGGCGCCTGCAGCTGTTCGAGAAGCGCACTGGCGCTGAGCGGTTGTTGCCTAAACGTCCTCGGCTTGTTCATCGCAGGCCGCTTGTGCACGTGGTGATGAGCGAGGAGTGACATTGGCACACTCTGCTCCTCGTACCCGTACATCTCCTCCTCTGCCCCATTGTTCTCGTCGTCCTCAAGCACCTGCTGTTGTGTCGTGTTGTGGAACCTCGTCCCGCCATTACTCCCCTGATGATGCTGCCGCACCAAACTGTTCCTGAGGAAGTTGTTGATCTGACTACTGGTGCGGGCGGAAGACGACGACGTCGACGATGGAATGTTGGGTTTTGTCATGACAAACGTCCCTGGTGGAAGACTGCTTAGCATCGCTGCCGTTGCAGAGTCTGGCTCCTCCTCATCATCATCCTCATCATCGTCGCAGTAGTAGCCTGCTTGAGGCGTCACTGAAAATACCACGTTAAAATTTACATTTTTCCTCCACACAAAAGTTTTTGAACTATAAAATAATTTAAACTGGTCGACTCACTCCTGCTGCTGACCGGTGGCAGTCCCCTCCCCTCCTCGTCATCCTCCTCCTCGCCATTCTCCACCTCGAACTCAGTCTGTACAAACTCTGAGATATCCGGGTAGTCATACTCGTCATTATAATCCCCAACACCACGGTCCTCTTCTTCCTCGTCCTCCTCCTCCTCATACGTCACCCCATTCTGCTGCTGCTGCTGCATCATCAACTGTTGCTCATAATCGTCTTCCTCTTCCTCCTCATCCTCTTCCATAATAACTCCTCCTCCATTCTGCACCAACTCATCGTCCTCCTCATCTACCTCCTCATGCGTGTTTTCATACAAGTACGTCTCCTCTTTAACAGTGATTTCATCCTTGTCACAGCTCACATTGTTGTTGTCAGCGTCGTCGTCTTCCTCCACCGGCTTGTCAACTTGCTGCCTCAACTGAGTCAGTTTCTGCTGAATCCCGAATATACTCCTGGAGCCAATCGACCCCGACGACGCTGTCACTGTCGTCGTCGACGACGACAGGAAGTGACGGTTACGTTGCTGACTCCGATCCATTTCAAAGTTTTCCACCCTTTATAGCATCCACGTTCACGATATAACACAAAATATAGTCCAACGATGATCCTCACAAAAAAATTTGGTATATTTATGATTAATTTCCCGTGGGAGGCACTCCAACACGCACTTTAAACAAGTCACGATGCTAAATCACAATAAAATGGCGACCGAGTAATATTTCTCCTCAAACACGTTGCAACTGGAACTCTGCTCCAATAAAAAACACAATCGCGGTCCCGTGGTCGTCACGTCGCCCAAAATCCCCGATCGTCGTAGTTACGTCGTCCCCTTCGAAATAAATCCATTCGACTGAACACGTGTGTGCTTTGAAAGGCCTGCTTTCATGCATTAAAGCCTATGGTGCACCACCGCTATTCAAAAAAAACGCACTTGTGACTTGTACAAAACAACAACAACAACTCGGCAGAGACGATCCACGCGCCCAATTCACTCCAAATCCAAACGTTTTTCTTTTGAAATGCGTTTTTCACTTCAAAAAATAATGCACTTTTCCAACTTTTGAACTTTTGGGATGCCCAATTCCAGGCTGTGGGGGTCACTCACACGTGCACCACCACAAAAAAAATTGTAGAATTGCGTCACAATTTTTTGATGTTTATTTGAACACACAAAAAAAATTGAAAGTATAAAGATCCATCCAGTTTCGTCACGGAACTATATTTATTCACATATGGCCACGAATTTCCCGTCTTGTTTCATTAAGCCTGCAAAATCAAAGATAAAAAACGTTTTTAAACTCGAAACTCCTTACATGCATATAAGTTTCATGTTTTTTGCATACGATTTGATAACACTTCAAATACGCACACTTCCAAAGAAACCGATTTTTTATCCAGAATTAACGACATATAACAAAACGATTTCGTTCTTTGTATAAACTTGCTGCTTCAAAATACTCGATTGTTTGTAAATGATATTCATATAACATGACGATTAATATGTAAAAAAATACTAGAATTCGGGACATTCGGGTTTATGAAAATGACAAGAATTGTGACGTGAGTATAATATGTTTTGATAAATTGAAACCCGGAAACCATGTAATTTTATATAGCGTGATAAATTAATATGCTTTCAAAGAAAAACTCTCAATTTCACTCAACAAAAGACTTTCAAACACAAAACACTGAAATTTACTCTTACTTTCAAATTGGTTTTTGAAAATGCATGAAAAAATGCATGCACGGAGCATTTACAAGACTGCCTAAAACATACTTGATGCCAGGTTCTTTCTGGCAAACTTGTGTAATAATATTGAGCACCTCTCTCTCGAACACTCAACACTCAAAAAAAAAGTTGCAAACAAAAACCCAAGAGAATTGCTTGATCAATTGAAATGTGATTTGTATGTGTGATTGTGAAGCACTGCGTACACACACCCACGTTTTAAAATTCGATTGAGGCAGCCACAATTAATCGAGAGAGTGAGTAATTTGATGTGATATATATATTTTGAAAAATAGAACTAAAGCTTTATAATTTGATAGATCAACTTCCAAAGACGCAAATATCTGAGAATAGTAAAAAAAATCGTTTTAAAACTCTAAAAGATTTGCTACACAATGCTGAATGTATATATGCTTTACCTCATATACGTTATCTTAAGTTTTTCATAGTCTATAGTACACACACTACCACAAAGTAATTAAATAACTAACACAACCTCAAAAAAAGTAAAAACGGAAACGATCTCGATAAAAACCTTATCATTTATGTAACAAGACGGAATACTATTTTAAATATAAATATCAACGTTAAACCCTAGCACACTAAAAATTAGTACGTCTATATTTTTCACAAATTGAGCATATACATTTAAAAGTTGCTAGTACGCTATTGTGTGGAATAATAATAACGCGTGATACTATCAACATATCGGCAATCATTTCTATACAAAAAATTCTACTACAACGAGCGAACTGTGCAAAAGTAACGATCGACGACGGCGACGATGTGATTTGAGCAAGGCACTGAACGAAACTGACGATATCATTGAACATAACGCTCTGATGCGAAAATGAATGTATAAAAAAATGAATTATATAAACGCACAATGGGACTGTTAATGTTTTAAGAGACGCGTTAAAAAAGGATTTTTAAATATATATGCGTTATATAACGTAACGTGTGTGCGCACACATACTCTCGGCGATAGACTAAACGCGTTCATATTTACGACGCGTCTAGAGCATTCTTTGAGATTATGTGTGTGGGAAGCTATAGATGAGGTTTACGTACACATTTAAAAAATATATAATATATTTATTATATGACCAAGTTACTTAACACACTTGATAATTAATATATTTTAAAAAAAGCTTCGCCATAATTCTCGCACGTTGTTCCCACACACACACTCAATTCAACTGTAAAAATACATATAAATTCTAAAAAAAAATTTGAAAAACCTACTTTCAAAATAAAATCACACACAATTTTCATACATAATTTATATATATCGTAGTTTTCAGATAACATCAGATAAGACATTTCTCTCACATACATATATTTCCCATGGACGACGAGAAACGACACACGCCCATGTTGCCTTTTCAAATACAACATTCAAAAAGCATAGCAGTTATTTAAAAAAGAGAATTAGGTGCCGATACATAAAAGGATGCTGCTGACGACGACGTAATCGCATTTAAAAAAGCTCATTTTGAATTCTGTGAATTCCAATCACACGTACTAATACACATACACATTCGTTTGAAACACGTTTAATGTACACGCGTATATATAAACCCATTTAATCCTGCTCTCCTTCTGCAGAACCTCATGATGTATCCTCTCACTTTTTCGTCGTCGTAGTCACTCTCTCATCGTCCCCATTCACGCGCATATGCACACTATAACTGTGCTATGTGTGACATAACCACGCGTGTTATCAACAAATTTTTTTTATATGAATGCATAGAAACCTATAACAACCTTGTCAGTACTTGCCCCGTGTATATATTTTAAGCTCAATCACACGTTCTCGAAAAAACTTACGTTTCAAAGTTTAACTAAAAGCGCTTATCTAGCATATTATTACACCTCATTCAGCATAGCATTAAACAGTCTTTCGAAAAAAATACGTGAATATGTGACACATACGTACAGCACCCCCAAAAATTTTCTTTGTACATATATCCAGATACGATATAATTTATGTAAATTGCAATGACGCATGTTGAGGATGACGAGTATGAACATGCATTCATGACATTCAGAACAAAAATGCACACAGAAAATTATCAATGTAATTTCCTAAACCTAATAAACTGTTTTTTAACAAAAAAGGGCGTCAACTTAATGAATTCACACACAACTGGAGGAAAAAGTTACTTTCTCCAGAAACACACGAGTGATAATAATAATTTAACTCACGTTCATTTTTTGCACAGCTTCTCTCAAATCCAAAAAAACTCCAGAATAAGCACAAACTTCTCCAAAACTACTTCGCACGCCAAAAATATTGAAAATCCAAACTAAATTTACAAATCACATATATATTTCCAAAAAAATCTTCCCCCAATCGTAATTACACGAGAAAATACAACGGTAGATATATGTACAGATGAAGTGTCGGATTGTGAATAAAAACGAAGAATATATAAGTTTCGTGAATACGTATTTCACAAGTTATCGCGTTGATGAATATAATATTTTTTTATTTTTCAAAGAATCATGTTATGTATCCAGTGGTTTTGTTGGAAGTGTATACATTGCACGCCTACGAATATACGTGACTCCAGCAGGCAAGTAGCAAGCAGCAGTACCCCTCTCTCTCATATGTACATTCAAAAACCACGTATTCAAACATTTCGATAATTCAAAAAATAATATAAAAGCATGGAACGGAATACGTGTGTGTTCTCTCCAAACGAAAATCGTATATTTCTAACACAACATAGGTTTTGAACCAGTGGTTGTGTGATACATATGCATGCTTCGTTCTCTCGTTCGTTCGCATGCTGCTGCATTGACCAAAAAAAACACTTCTTCTCTGGATATATGGAAAAACGTGAGTGAGTGTGTTTCGATTGGAAATACACAGACGACGACGACGACGAGTTTTTAGAAACATATAAGCCTGCTGCTGCTTCTTCTCCTCATTTTCATCCGTTTCGTCCTTCAAAGGAAAGAAAATTAGTCAAAAACCTTGTACATATATTCCACACGTTTATTTTTCCTCCTTTCGATTTTTTTTTCGAAGCTGCACACAAAGACAACGACGAGAAGTTGGGCTACTCACACTTCCGAATATACGCACCTATAAGTCATACACAAGGTGAGTCAGTCTTCATTGGAAACCACACAACCACTCATGATCATAATGTTTCGAATTCTTAAAATGTCGAAATATATGTAGAAGAATCGAAAAATTGGTATGCGCTTCCCAAAACACATGCTAACCTAACCCCATCGAAAAATTGCATCATCGTTACACAATGTACATATATGCCCATTCACTTTGACTTTCAAGAACGCATACAGTCAATTATTATTTTTTGAAAGTAACCTTTTCTGCAAACCATATACGCTCGTTGTTTTATATATTGTCGTTCCACTTTGGTCACACAATCACAATGTGTGGATAAACGAACAATTTTTTGATATTGAAATGATGCAATCATTAAGAAAAATCGAAAAAAAGAAGGCCACCTTGAAAATCTCAATAAACGTATGATTTTTTTATTTTGCAAACGTACGTATTGTTTGAGGAGATCGAAAATATGTATTTAAGCATTTTGTTGATAGACCATATGTGAACGGATATGATGATTTTTTTATTTTTTTGGTGGATTGGATTTGGTGTGGAAGATCATATATAGGTCCTCATGATAGACCATTAAGTATATGCAGCATTATATATCCCGTTATGCACGTGAATCCTTGTCCCTTGACCAAGAAGGACGCATGGTTATTAACGTTCAACTCAAATTAGCTCGCTTTTAGTCGTGTTTGGGGGTTCCTTTTGAGCGTGCATATGCGTTGGAGTTGGTTTTGAAAAAACGATGGAAATCGAATGTATGGGTTGAGGAAAAATATTTAGTAAATACATGTGTAAGGATAAAATTTAACCGCAATTACACATATCCAGAGCCACACGATATTTCGAAAATGGACTTTGAGACACATAATATTCAAAAATACATGAAATAAACACGTACTCGATGCACACGTCATCAGCGAATCATAATAATTTTTCGACGTAAAGCATGAATACTGCATGCATGAAAAAGTTACAAATATATTTCGAAGAAATTGGTTAAGCAAGCCGGACAACTGGAACAATTGGAAAATCTTTCAGACATTTCATAAAATTTAATTTGGAGTTGGACAAAAGTCATATTTGAGATTGTATATTTTTTGCATACACTTTTATTGTGTGGATCAAGAGTTTTTTTTGTTTGACTCCAATCAGCATACAATCGTGTATCACGGAAAGCCGCGTAAAAAGACGTACGAGTGAACATGCTAAAATTCTGAATCATTCAATTTCTTCTCTTGTCCACGCATGAATATATAACAGCACTCACACACATGCTCGCCTTCTTTTGAGTCTTTTTATGATGTGCTGCTGCTGTCGAGAACAGAGTCATTCTCACTCGTTCATTCACACAAAGAAAATATGCTATATACAATTTTTTCACAAACTTTTAAGATCAAGAACGATATGGTCGTCTCAACAAGAAGCTACACATGTGTGGTTCCTAAAAACACCCATATTTCGATATATTCAAAACATATACGTGTATTTCCAAATCGAACACACTTGTTTGCACTTCCAAGAAAAAAATAGCATGTCCCCCAAACCACAAAAACGGATACATTTACATCTCAACGAATTTGAACGGAAGTGTGAAGGATTTTGTCTTTTTACTTGTATATGAACAAGTATGTTTCAAAACGCTCTCGACCATTTTTTCGTTAATTCATGTTATTTCAAACTTTGCAGATGTTCAAAAATATTCCATTTGAAAAAATGAATAAGATTTTGCAAGAAGGAGAATAAAAATCCTTGTCTGGCAAAAATTATTGCATCACTCGCTTTACTCATTAATAATATCTTTCGAAATATGGCGTGAGTATGACTGTGGTTTTGCTATACGCAAGCTCTCGCATAATCGTCTGCTGGAAACATGTTTCAAATATGTGCTGTCTCTGTGGATTTTGAAACGATATGCTCTGCGTGTATATTCTTCAGCCTCTTCTCTCTAACCAACCTTTTTGGAATACACACACATATTTGTAACCTCTTCAACGTGCTGGCTCTCCCCATCATCATCGAAAAATGTATAAATCGAAAAACATGTATATACGCGGAATATATACGCGTCGAGTACGTGAGCGAGTTATTGTAACTTGCTCGTTGTTGCTTAAGCTACACTACTCCACTTTTGGGATTAATTTTTTTTTCGAAAGTCGGAGTTGAGTGTATTGTACGCGCATTCAATTTTATTTGATATATGCACACACACATTTCGAATGTATGGGCTGGAAAAATAATATAGTTGACTCATGTGTATTTGAATATACGTCGGGGTTGTGTTTTAAAGCGCAGTTTATTCGTGTTTGAGTTATTTATGCATGCATTTTTGAATATGCGTTTGAAACAAAATCGCGAGTGTGTTTGAAAGTATCTCTGGAATTATTAACATGTTCGCTTATCATCATGAACCACTCGATAAGAATCATAATTCTGTTATGTGCTTTTTGATGCTGACGCATATGCACACATATTTCAATTTGAAAATTCTCCTGCACTCAACCAGATAAACTTTGAAGCATATATGCGTATTTTGCAAACATTTTTTAATCATAATACTGCGTTGCATCATTTAACAATAATGTTTTGCCACGTCACACATTAATCGAAATGTCTTTGTGATGAGCTCATAATATATGCTCGCGAGTCTAAATTACTCATATGAAACGTTTGAGATGTGCTCTTTCCTGTTTTCAATCATGAGCATATATGAGTTGAGTGTTGAGCATAATACACGCTATCAACATCGAAATATTTCGTCGAAGACAGGAAATGAAGATAGACGTATATATGTTGAAGAAATAAAACGATTCGTGCGGTTCAAGTTTTAACGCGTAATCGAAAAAAAGTGGTCGTCTTTCAAAAAATGATTATTACACCGGCTGCAACATGCTCGCCATGAGATTTCGCACATTAAATTAAAATTGGTATGTGTCGCGTTCCTTCAAGGGTACGCACACTATTATGATGCTGAAAGGCTGCTGCACAGTATCTTGACGGTCACAGTCATTGTCATACTGCTGCTGATCATGATGACGAGATATTACTTGAGACTTTTTACGTACATATTTTCGGCAGGTTATTTTTGCAAACGTACGCGTATTTTGAAAAGGTACTCTCCAGTATGATTTTGCATAACATATATGTTTGAATTGCGCAGTAAAAAATAGACTCCAGGTACGAAAGCAATGTACATCAAAAACCTGCTTCCTTATAACCAAATGCTCGTTTAATGTTTGAAGGACGTCCACACGTTTTTCAAAAAGCAAGGATATTTGCACACATGCGCGTATAGCCTTTTGAAACCTGAATTTCGACCACGAATTCATAAGCCCAAATTAACGTTGAAAAAGAAAATATATAATTCCAAAGCCAAGGCGAAGGAGAACGTATTTTTTTTCTTCAATGAGCACTCGACGACATTCAAAAAAATACGTGTAAATTGTATATCAAAAAGTTGATCATCATTCAAGGCAACGTGTGTACCTGTTACACGCATACAAACATCTTGATCATGCTGCAGCAAGCAGAAAGAGAGAGAGAGAGACGAAAATTTTCAATTGAATTCTTCAAGGCAAACGAGGTTGAGAATGAAGAAGGATACATGATTGTGCGACGAAAAACCTCCTCTCTTTTGGCCAACACATTTTTCGAAAGGGACGACTGCATTTTTTTGTAGCACATTATTTTATATGATTAATCAATGGGGGAATCATATATTGCTTGCCATTAATAACATTATGTGTATTGAATGTCATTCAAATATATATTCGTTACTGGTGTTCTATAAAAGAACATCATGGTCATGTGAGCAAAATGTGATTGTTGTTTCTCATTTTCGAATAATCCTTTTGAACGTGCTAGTTTTGGTGAGGGGAATTGTTTTTTAAAGGAGTTTCGCATTTTTTGGCGAGTTGGAAAATTAGAGATGATGTGTGTCTGTGTTTGAGTTTATGAAAATGGTAGCAATTATATGGGTTTCTATATTGGTCTTGACGTTTCTAATTTGATGCGTTTGCTCGCAGTTTTTATGCACCAGAATAGATTTTGCGTCACATCAATTATTTATTAAGCATTACGCACTTGACACGTAACAAAAAAATATTTTTATTGGGTATTTAAAAAAATGGTATTCAAAATCGATTTTAATAGCCAAGTTGCGTCACCAACAGAATCTCACTTGAAACTCTGCGTGTATTTTTAATATCTCGATTCTGCGTCTTCTATCTCGGGTTGTTTTAATAACCGGGATTTCAATGAGCAATTAAAAAGCGTCAATTTTACGATGATTCAAAAACCGTGCAAAATTTGTCGTAAAAAAATTATAATTTAAAAATGTCGTAAAAATCGTCAGCCTTCAAAAAAAACGAGCATATATATCCGCTCTCTATATACTTGATACATAATATATGCTCCATTCTCTTCTGCATCGAATACTTGTTCGTGTATATTTTACATTTGATTCCAATTTGTAATTACCAATCATTTTAGCATGCGCTTGCACACTTTTGAGAACGCTTTTAAAAAGTTGTTCAGGGTCGTTTTGTGCGTAATTTGGGATTGGTAATAATATGCATATATTTCATGTGTGATTTTTACATTGTGAACGGAATTAGAGTTTGTGCCGTATACATGTAATATCTCGATTAAAATTTTTTTTTTGCTCTCGCAGCATAATTTTCAAAGCGATTTTTATAATTTTGCACGTGTTTTAAATGGTTGGTGAAATGAATTATTATTTTGATTTGAATCATGATGACGTGGTGAGTGGCTGCTGCTGACTTAAATGGGTGAAAGACGTTCCAGTTTTCTCCAGACGAGAACGCATGAGTTTTTTGATGAAATTGTTTTGCAAGAAGAAACTTATTGTGTGTTTCTCTACAAAACATGAAAGTGTTGTAAGAAACTGAACATAAATCATAGACCCAATCAATACAGCATGAAAATGTATATATGCCAACACTACTCAAATCAATAGACTACTACTCAATAGACGCAACAGTTTCAAACAAATGCAGCTAATAATTATTATATAGTCACAATCGAAATTTTGAAACAGACACACAGGAAGTTACGAGAACGTTACTCAATCAAAATTTACAATCAAACGTATAAAATCATATATATATTTGAAATGTAGTTCATAATTCTCTATAGCATAAAAATTTGTCGAGTATTCGTTACACTTCCTCAAAAAAAAGCTAGCAGAAAAAGCCCTAGATTTTAGTCTATATATTTTTAGTTCGTTACGAAAAAAAATTTGCTCGAACGAGAGACTCATTGAATCGTATATAACAATTATGATAGCGATTAAATATATTGCTCATGTGTATTAAAATCAACTTATTGTTCTCCACTACATTCCGTAAATATGCTCGCATTGCTCAGTATAAACCTAACAATTTCCTTAAAAAAGCACTCGTATTTGCAATTCGAATCAGTTTCGAAACGCATACACGAGGATTTTTGATTTATATATTTGATTAGAGGAATTTATAGCGTTGGGAAAATAAACTGCACGAAACAATAGATTCTTGTATTTTGAAATACATCATTTTCTTCTTCGCTTCATTGCGTAATTGATAACTAAAAATTATACTTTGTAACTTATCAATCATTTTTTTTTCAAACAAATTTTAATTTAGAAACAGCAGCAATAATTTGTGTGAATCATATATGTATCGTGGATTTGTGGGTACTATATGGCTAATGACGGTACAAGTGAATAAATGTATGTGCATCATTTTTCAATATACTTTTTTATGGTTATTTACAGCGAGTAATTATAATTATAGGTTGCATTTTCAATTTGCGGACAGACACGCGGATATGTGCATTTTTATTTGAAATCGCTAGATTTTTTTGCTATATAAGTTTTATTAAATTGGATTGGGATAAATGTTATGTGCTTATCTGCTTATCATGGGTGGCGCATATATGCAGAGTCGTGTATATTCGAGATACAATCGCGTATGTGTTCTTAATCGCCGTGCATATGCAATTTAAACTAGTTTTTACGCGAATAAAAGTCATGTTTGTTTGGATTTGAAAACAGTAGCGTATTAATCCCTTTTTCGAATAAAATTTGAATTTTTGAGAAAACGTGCGTTTACTTTGAAAATGATATTTTAGCAGGTTTGTTCAATGGAAATACACTAACCAAATTTATTGGGTTTAAAATTCGAACTTTATTTTAAATTTTAGAGCTTATGCAATCGCAAAACTATTATGATTACTTTTCGCAGTCACTCGAAAGAATCTCGCCATCAGATTTGAAATAACACACACGCTTTTAACGTTTGAAATAATTTTCGATTCCACGCACACGGAAAGATATTAAGGAAATCGAAAGTATTTTATTAACACGAGAAAAACTTCAAATTAGCGAGCAATTACGTGTTTTTTTGAAGGAAAATACTTTTAATATTAAATAGCGTGTTTGTAATTTGCATTTTGTATAATGATTGCTGTGATATGAGCATCCTGATCATTTGTTGAGTTTTATAAACCCCGATTTATAGCCCGTGTCAAGTATTTCTGTGATACGTTAAGCCTCATTCACACTTACGAGTTGCGAGCAACTGTTGCCCTCGCAACTTGAGTTGTAGGTTCACATCTTTCAAAAGTTGCAGCAGCAAAAGTTGCACAACTTTCTGAGGGAGGGTTCCAGAAACCGTTGCTAAGTGTGAACAATATTGCAATTAAAGTTGTCGCAACGAGATTTTTACTGCTGAAGTGAGTTGCAAGTTGCAGCAACCCGTAAGTGTGAAGGAGCCTTTACCCCGTCTATTTGGGCAGCAAGTGGCCAGACTTTTACAAAGATTCTTTCAAAAAGTCGTTCATGAACGATGGTTTTTATGCTGACCCTAATTTGCTAAAAAATCAACAACAAAATTAATTTTCGATGTGTGATAACTCATTTTATGCAGCTTCTTGTTTTTTACCCAAAAAAAACTAGACCAAAACGAAATCTAAATATATATATAATTTTCCGCCTAATTATAAATACGTGACATCGTATAAAAACTATTTTTTTCAAATCAAGTATACTTAACCTGCTAAAATAGTTTTAAACAAAACATAATCAGACCAAAATTACAAAATAAAAATTAAATTTTGCTACCGGGATTAAGCAAACTAATACAAGTTCTAAAATTCTTTATTTCCGGTATAATTTCGTCAAAACATTACTTTAGAATCTATATATACACACGAATTAAATGAGCAATCGAAATAAATTTGCTCCAATTTAATCACTTCTAGTATGAAACGTTAAAAGAACATATATAGTTCACGAAATATAAACTCTAGCATATTCAATTTAACAACTCACGCCCCAGTTTGCCAAAAGGAAGTTTACTTCTAAAGCAATTAATTAACACACGTAATTACGCTCATATCCGCATATAATGTATTTCCAATCGAAAAAAACTAGTCATTATAGAGCTTCCTAAAAATAGACCGCATGTTCATTTAATGTATTTCTTCCAATATATTCGCAGTAAAAATCTTGCATCATATCACTCCCAAACACGATAGTAAATTCTTATGCAATTTTAGGTTAAACGAATAAAAATTCTACGATCACGTGATTGAAGCAAAATATAGTCTAAAAAATGCATACACAACTCTTATCAATAAAGTCCATGCGTATAGATTTTCAAGATTTCAAACATACATAATTTTAACACATAACCCCCATGCCCCACCATCATCGTCAAAAGATGACCAAAAAAACCAATACACATTACACAAGCATGCGATTTAGGTTAATGCTAATAAATGCGTACATGATTTTGACTCAAGCCCAATCCACAAAGCTCAATTTCCAAACAAGCAAAACTACACAAGCATATAAAATGACTTCAAATCGAGTAGTTGTGTGTTTGTGTTCATCGTCAAAAAGGATCAATTCGCAACCTTGTCCTTGTTTTTGAAAGAAAAGGAGAAATATATATACCCAAACGAAGCTACGTTATATCATAAACATCATGTTAGTACGTACAATCTTCATATCTCTCTCTTGATGCTGCTCCCCTCCACTTTGTTGACGAAGAATATATGCGTTATATAATATTTGCTCTAAATGCTCTCTACACAGTTATGAATTCACTAGTATTTATTTTTGTAATATAGAGAACCATTTATTAGTGGCAGAGTTTTGTTTCAGAATTTAGAGCGGCGATTTGTACACATATATTTTTAGAGAGGCTATATATGTACAGAGTTTTACATTTTTTTATACTTTCAATACACCATTTCTCATACGATCGACAACAGATCAAACCTATTTGCTATTTTCATATCACAAAACTAAACGGATAATTTTTCGAACCATCATCAACAAAATCAGGTAATTTGGATCATGCATACCAACACGCAGTCTAAATTAGCAACACACCAAACAACCTTTTCCACAGACAATCAATAAATCGTCAAAAACATTTTTAAAGCAAACGTCAACCTGTTTATTATACCACGCCAAAAAAAAATTGTGGAAGGATTTTGAATAGCATGAATTGGTGTACGGAATCTGAATATATGCGCGTATTATTATGTGCGGATGACGACGTATTGCAAATATATGAGCAAAAGTATGGTACAACACTTTTCTCCCAGTTACATAATTTGTATATATATCGCTTATTAAATGCAGTTTGAAAAATGAAATACTTAATCGAAATCGAGTTTGTAGAAGGGGACGGCATATAAGTACTTTGCATTCTGTCTGGGTCAAAAGTAGCAGAAAATGTAAGGTGTATAGGCAAAGAAGATGGACTAAATGCGATTGCAGTTTATTGCATTTGAGATACAAAAGATTTTAATTAAATACGAATTCTGTATATACGCGTAATTAATATATTATTATCAGTTTTAAATCAACTAAAATGCTTCTGAAAAAATTAATCTGTTTTACACGCATCTTGATGATGAGCATGTGCATTCGAGGCTCCAAAAGGAATGTGATTGTGAATATTATGATTCGTCAGATCCAGTGAATGACAAAGGGTGCGTTCTCAGCGGCCAATAAAATGAACAACAGCATCTGTATCCAGCTAATCTACCATGGCGACTTTACATAAAATGTAGCGGCTTGGATACATAATTACAACAAAGACAACTGCCAAAAATTGAGCTTCAATTTAAAAGCAGTCGCACAATGCCCCACATGGAACACAGTCAAAGAACATCCTGCAATGTGAATTAATTTAGAAAAAGTGCAAACGCATGCATGACATAATAATTTTCAGTCAGTCTACTTACTGCTCAACCCTTACATGAAATAAATGTTTTGTGAACAAACAATAATGATTTTTTTTCGAAATGGGGTTGAATTGAAAGTGATATGTGCTTTTCAAAAGGAAAAATATATGTACGAAAGGTGCTTTGTTATGTTCACATACGTGTGGGTGGGATATCTCTAACGACAATTTTTTTATATATATTTGAAGTACAACGCGTGTATGTGTGTGCTCGTTCAAAACTCTCAACACAGCAAAAGGTATACGCGACCTTGTTTCTGTGTGTCCCTTCAAGGATTCCTGACGTCGTCGTTTCGAAGTAAAAGGGAGAGAGACTGTCTTTTTTTCCAAATCGCGATCATATCAATAATGTGAATTTTTTGAACATAATAAAAATATCACGTACGCGTATTTCAAAGTTTTTATAAATATATTGCAAACGTTCTTTTAATTACGCTACGTGAGAACAAGGTTTTGATATGGGAAAATATTATTATTAGTACTATGCGTTAAGTGAAGAAGTCGTATGTTTGTACTCATGAGTAAATATGTGGGTGGAAATATATGCGAGTTTATGTATGTTCTCAGTCTAATAATACGATGTAAAATTACTTGCTGTTATATCGTGTTAAAAATTATTATCGACATGTTATGAAATAATGTCGGGGGTTTTAAATACTTTTGATAGTGGAAGGAAGCATACACATATTCTTTGGTTTGAATTCTTTTTCTTGGTAGTTTTAAAACATGCAGTATCAGAAGCGATAATTAGTTAGGAACATGATGCAAGTTTTTTTATCGAGTATGTGTGTGTGAGAGAGAATCACTTCCGAAGCGACTTTTGAGAATAGTTGCATCATTTTTTATGATTTGAATGGGAGATTATACGAGTTTAAACTATCGTGTTCATGTGTTTCGAAACTTTGGTATAATGTTTGGGGGAAAAAACTGTTTGCATCATATTAAACTTGAGTTAAATCAAAATTTTGAAAGATATATATGGGAATCTTTTTAATACGTGTTTGATATATTAGCCAAGTATAGCGATTTTGCTTACGTCAATAAACATGATGATGAGAGGGGATAAAAATTTGTGTGTTGAAACTATATAAATAGCTGGAAACAGGTTTTTTTGAAATGCTGGAGAGAGAGAGAACGAGAGGGATTTGTTACGAAAATTATATTCAATGTCGTGACCTTGAGTAAGCATTTTTATTGGGAGTTTTTTTTATTGGGAGATTTCTATGCATGGGGGTTTGTGAGTTTTGTTTTAAGCTACCTGCCTACGTTTATGAATGCGTTATAATGTACGTCTTTTGTTTAATAGTTCTCGCATATGAACACGTTAAAATTATTGAGGATATTAATGCATTTGCCGAAAATCCATGGATTTTATTTGATCATGTTTGATGTACATCACTTTTTTTGGAAATTTATATATGCTTTTACTAAAATTGCATAAAATAGAATTTATATGCGATGAATTTATAAAAACACAAATTTAAATTGCATTTGGATTATTATACCGCAGACTTAGCATTGCAGTATCATAGATTAGTGCGTGGCAGTATAAAAATGTCTTTAACCTACATTTTTTTTGTTAGATTCATTTGTTTTGCGTACATATAAATATATACGCTAAAAGAACCGTGTAATTTCATTTAAATAGTCGCTAACGTGGAAATTTAGAGCGCTGCTGAGGACTAATTAATTATTCAACGTAGTACACTTAATTCATCCACTTGCAATTAATGGTTGACCCTAATTCAATATAAGCTTAAGCTAAAACGTATATAAAAACGCATTCAAACGTATCGTTTATATATGTGTGTGCGTATACAAAATGATTTGATTGCATTGCGATGCTATTTTTATCGTGTATTTATGCAATCTCAAACCTTTTTAACTAACATTTATCTTGATTCTAAAAAGGTACAGATGTTGTATTTTCTTCTAAAATCACTATAAAAAATCGCATCAAAATAAGCAAATGGAAAAATCTATCATCGAATTACAAAATATCAACGGCAAAGTAAAAATTGGTTGAAAAAATAACTGAACCGTGTGTACTCGTTGCTGCCACTGACTGTTACGACCATTTATATTTAGTATGACTCACATCATCGTGGATTTTATACGTGCTATATGCAATTTATACGTAAATTAGCAACATTTAATTTATTACTTAAACTCGTTGATCAAAATTAAAATAGCATGAGAGCGGATCATATTTTATAAATTATTTGATAAATGGGTTAACTAAAAACACTTTTGTAATGCAGTTCTGGGTCTATATTTTAACTTCCGATTCATCGGCACGATTCTATATTCCGGGATTCGATATTGTTCGAGAAATGGCTTGCCAATGTGTTATATGCTGCTAGTAGGACTATATTATGCTCAAACATGATGATGTACTCAATACATCTCTGGACTATTTTGTGAAGAACGCGTCACATGAATAATTAGAGCAATCGTCCAACTCTAATGAAATTATTGAAAAAAGCGGTGCACGGATGAAATACTCAAAATGAAATAAACACACACGTGTTCACGTACACATAAACTATTTTATTTTTACTTAACCATAGTTATATATTAAATTGGTATAAATATGCGTTAGTCAACGACATTCTATACGTTTTTAACTCCTAAAAAATGCATTAAAATTCTTCCACACACAAAAGTGGTGATTAATTAAACACGTCGTTCTATCAGTCAGGTACATTTCACAAAAAAAACAATAAAACGCAAATGACTGACTTTCTGTCAATCACATGACATATAAAATACATGAAATTTGTAAATCACTACAAAAATGTAATAATCGTGTTTATATATCACACTCGAGCGTAACCACTCGACATACACTTAATCTCGTAAAAGGAGAAGAATGTGTTGTTCTCATCAGCTCGGCCTCCTGTGAGGAGAGCCACCTGGACTCCGCCCAGGACTCCTCCCCCTCCAGTCGTTATCAGTAGACGCAGAGAGCTCACCAGGAGCAACTTGTGGTTGTTGAGGCGACGATGATGATAACAACACTGCGCTTCGTTTCGGCGATCCCATCGGATCTCCCCTAAATCTCTGGTGATTATGGTTATTGGACCTCCACCTCTGGTATTTCGCCTGCGACTTTGACTTCCAAAAGTCCTTCCCCAGCGGCTTGCCATTATTCCGCTCCTCGCTGCCCCTCACACCACCACCACCCACCACCTCTTCAGCGACCATGCAGTCCCGTTCGTCTTGCTCGTCGTCGTCGTCAACATCGTCGCGAACCAAAAGCTCCCAGAACTCGAAACGGGGATCGTAGTACTTTGAGAACACCGCCTCGCGCTTGAGCGCCTCAAATCTCGCCCAGACGTATGGGACGAGTAGCGGGAACCTGGTGACCCAGTACTCGGCAAACTGGTCAGGAATGTCTCCAAGTGAAGCCTGTGCCTCCATCGTGAGCTCCCTGTAATGGTTCTTTTTGTTCCTGAGCGCCCTGAGCAGGTCCCTGATGCTGTGTCCCTTGTACGTCCTGTACTTCCTCAAGTCCATGGCGACGTGCTCGCAGATATGATCCCTCCAGTCGCCTTTGACCACCTCCCCAGCTCCATTCTCGAGTCTTCTTAGTAGCGGGAACGTGTCCTCCGACTCCTTCTCGATCCGGTCGCTGACGTCGAGGAAGAACCCGAGCACTTTCTCTCGCGACCAAAACACTGGATGCGTGAGAACTGCTGAGAGCGGAGGCCTATCTGCCGGGTTGCGCGAGATCATGGTGCGGATGAGGTCGAACGCGCCTAAAGGATTCTCCCCGATCCCGTCCAACTGATGTTCCCCGTTCAGGATGTTCGACTGGCGGCGGAACGGGTCGCCGAATGGGTGCTTCCCCTTTGTCAGCACGTAGTAGTACACGCAACCCATCGAAAATATGTCCACCGAGTGCGTCTGCAAATTAATTTTTTTCAATTTTACACACAAAAGTTAATATACGAAAAAAATTTATTATTGTAATTAAAATCTGGCAAAATTTACCATCCTCTCCGGCTCACTGTCAAAAGTGATAACTTCAGGCGCGATCCAGCCGTCAGTGCCTGGAATGCCGCCACTCCTCCTCGAAAAGCTCAT
>JAQFZW010002086.1:0-19963 GCA_034687055.1 Heteromurus nitidus
CAACTTATTTTCTTCACCTAAAATCAACTACATCTTCACAGAAACATTAACATTCGCATATTTTTACTACAACATCTTCATATCACAGTCCGCTACTCCATCCACGGCTCATCAACGGTCAAGCTTTCATACGAGAGGAGAGAACTATTGAGATTTTAGACATGGCTCGCATAAATGTAAAACGTTAAACAAACATTTGGTACCTAATGCATTACAAAAAGGAACGGGTATAGACTACGTCGACTTCGGAGCATACTCATTGTTCGTGTAGTTTCTCCGAAGCGATATGTGATATGTATGACTTTGACCAAGTACTGTGTCGAGCTAATTAAATTTTAACAATTCTACTGAATTTGACCCAGTGCCATTTTATGGGAACCGAGCGGAAGTGAAATTAACTATTTATGCTGATCAATGGTAAATTTCCAAAATGTAATGAACAATTGGCGAAATACGAAATTTTCTAGCTCACAATATACATTCCTCATCACAACCATCCAGTTTTGTGTCGACGTGTGCAACTGATTTTCGTCCGTGAAACGATCAAGTAGGTCGACAAAAGTTTCCTTTTGACAGCAGCGCGAAGACCCATTTATTCTCTCAGAACTAACAGCTAAAAAGTACAGGATTTTCCATGTGTCATGAATATGACAGTAGCAGAGGAGGAGAAAGGTGAAAGGGATATTGATATATGTAAGTATACAAGTACATAATATGTTAGTTCTTCTAGTTTGAATTCCTTTATCAGGCTCAAACATACCGCGGAATGTGCACTCCTGGTTGACTGGTTGCAACGTGCTCTCTCTCTCTCTCTCTCGTCATCCACACTCACTCTGATAATATAATGATGATGAAACGGATTCCTAAAATGAGTGCACTAACTACATCACTGTTGTACGTGCTCAATTTTACTGCTCCGGAGAGTAATTTGGTGAATTGCGCGCAAGTAGTCTGAAATTGCTGATGGAAGATAGAGTGAAGTGGTAGCAGCTTTTTTACCTCTCGACAATATCCCTCTTGCATGCCACTACTCTCCCCATCCCACCTCTCAAAAAAGTGATGAGCATTTTTAAACTTCGATTTGCATTAATTATTTATGCATGCAAACTCTCTCTCTCTCTCGATGAGCTTTCAACAGCCCTCTCGACCCTTATCCAACGAGACTCGGGAAAGCACTACTAATTGCACTTTTAGTGGAACGTTATTCAAGCACATACACGACGCATCAAAAGCATCCCTCTACACACCGAACTACTTACTTTCCTCGATTATATATGCACACTTTTTTTAAAGCTACATGGAGAGAGTTGCACTCTTGCCTCAATGGCTACGGTCTGTCAATATATATCGTGCGGAAATTACTGAAGAGTAATTTTTTATTGCCAGAGGTTCTCCTCCTCTCTCTATAGCTCCCCATTTAATGATCGATTTAAGTGCTCCGATTTGATGGTGCTGATGCTCCGAATGTAACACCAGATGCGTTTTAAAACCTCATTAGCGATTATAATGCACCCGCCGTGTTCGGTGTAAAACGTGTGAAAGTGGAGGAGAAACGCGCGCGCGTCCACATACTTACCCTCCACACATTTTTTATTCGCCTTAGATTTACTGATATTACATGTAGTGACAAGCTAAAGATTGATTATCTCGATGTAATCATCAAATTAATTACCTTGTCAAGAAGATTGTCTGTACCACACCGTCGCAAAAAACGTAAGGGATCTTCCGGAGTATGGAACTCAGCTTTTTACCATTCTTCAGTTTCCTCCTGCTTCGTCTCTCTCTCCTTTTTTATATTCTTCTTGTGTGATATATATCTCCGATGATAAAATTCGGTTTCGAGAACGTAGATCAGACAAAGGAGTTAAGAGTGGAGAGCGAAAGAGTGGAGAGAGAGGGAGACCGAAGGAGAAAAGATTTATTCGTTTCGGGTTATCGGGACTTTTTCTAACGTATTTTCTACTAACACGCCACCAATAACCACTGCCACCACGAGAAATCGAGTGTTTTTTTCCTCTCCTCCTTTTTGCTTTACGGACGAAAGTTGAACGTAATCTTATAACTTTGTATATATACTGTATGCTTCAACACCATCCACGACAGCAGCGTTTGTTTTTATATATTTCTCTGGTTCTCTCCCGTTTTTTAGATCTGAATCAAATGTTGCTCAACTCTTTCACGTCTTTCTCCACTCCACCGTATTCTACCGTGCACAAGTGCTACGTCACAGTTTCCAGTGTTTTTTTTCTTCTTCTGCAGAAGCAGCAATGAGGCAGAGATTAGAGCAGGATTCGGGTTTTTTTCACTCCCGCGCTCTCTCCCTCACTTCTTTGTTGTTCGTTAGGTTGTTCAAAGAGAAAGGTTTCGAAAGGGGAATGATAGATATTCACTCAGGTCCATATGGCTGCTCAGGAAAAGCGAAATGTTATGCAGCGTAAGAAATGTAACGAATCGTAACATTCCGCTTTTCTTTTTGTGGCTGTGTCAGTGCTGCACAAAAGGACACACAGAGGAGAAGGACGAGAGGGGGAAAAATATTACGAGTAAATGTTGTAAATAAAAGAGCCACGTCTATTTCCCTGATTCACGTATATAGAATGCAGGAATATTATAATAGAATAATATAATATTGCACCGCGCGATAACACTTTGACGTTGTCTTCACCACACGACGAGCTCGTGTGAGAGCCCTCTGAGTCTTCACGATGCTTTCGTCGTTGTTGCCGATGCAGTTGATGTACGGTTCTCTGTCTTTCTATTTTCTCCCGTTGACTTGTGTATCTTTTTTGTTGTTGTTTTGCTAGTCGGTGGTATGGAAAGTATGACTGTGGCAGGTTTACTTTCCGTTGCTTGCTCAAATAGCAATTTGAAAAGGAAGAAAGGTTGGATTTTATGAGATGTGCCTTGTTGTTGAGAATACCGTCCGTATTATTAGTATGAACGGAAGTAAAGGGGAAAAAAGTGAAAGTTGATGCTAAGTGTAATAAGCCTCTTGCCAAAAAGTGAAAGCAGAGAAAGGTTTTGCTTTTGCTCCTCGAACTTATATACGAACTCTGTCCTCCTCGGTTGCTCAAAGTGAACTGAGTGAGGGAACTTGTTAGGAGCGCTTAAGCTACGATTCCTTCCTCTCTCTCTCCCATTTTCTTGTATGAATTTTGGCTTACAAGAGCACTTCCTCCTTTATAGTGCATACTGCCCCGTGAAATTGGTTGGTTGCATGACGGCCTCCTAACTCGCCTCATTTCCTTGCTTTAAGACGGGAAAAGCATGCTGAAGAGAAATATCGGAGAATTGTCCAAAAAAAGTGGAGGAGATAGACTTTGTCTTCTTGTAAAGAGGCAGAGGGGATCAGATGATGAGCGATGGTGACGATGAACCTAAATGTTTATGTAAAAAAAACGAGAGATCCTTCCTCTAAACCTTTTCATTTTTTGTGTAGAACCTTGATGATAAGCCCTGTTAAGTGCACTACTACATCCATACGTGTCAGAGTGGCTGCTTTTTTTGTACGGAAGTGATATTTATTAGAGAAGACTAGCTCGCATGAAAAATGCATGCCTGGTTTTTCTACAAGTACCAGTAGTACCAGGTAGGTATATGGATCTACCCCGTGAGGGGAAATGTGTATCGAGGTTTTGAAAGTTATGAAATGGTAATTAGTAGCTGCAGTAGTTGCAAAGTTTCTGTTACAAATCGACATAAAAGTACATGTATTCAAGTTGGAATAAGCCATTGGTAAAGTTAAAAGGAATATATATTTAATCGGAGCGTGGCTTATCTCAGCGACCATATAATAACGGAGTTCACCTCTGTACTTATTCACCTCTTCCAGGTAAAACAATGTGCCCTTGTCCGGGGAAGGATGTTCTGAATACTTAAATCGGCTTTACTGCCGGTGCCGACGCATAATGACTGAATATTTTATGATTGTTAGACGGTGTGTTTTGACGTTAGAGAAGCTTACAAAATGCTACTAATACCTCGTCTGTCTGTTTTTCATAACTCATCAAAGAAAATCCTATTGTAATATTTTACATCGGTTAAGCTTATTTGCATATTTGGCATAAAGTGGTGGGAGCAACTTTACACAAATTGCGTGTTCCTCTATTTGGTAAAAAATACGGAGCCTGCCAATTTGTAAAAACTTTTTGTGGACTTTATATGAAGTTTTCTACTCTCTGAAGCACTAATTTTCTCTCATCACGAAGATATCATAATAAAAAGAGTGCACCAAATGATGTAGGCGGATCTATAATATGGATAATCAATCGTTGCTCTGCTTTTTTTTACAGTATTCCATCCTTTTACAGTTAGAAAGCTTTCAGACGAATAATATGTCACGATTCAATTTAAAGATGTTCATAAAATAAGAAAAACTTATTTGTACAAAATATACAGATATCTTATTTAATTCTTGTTGCACTCGAAGACTTCGTTGAAGAAACAAGTTCTAGTTCCCTTCACATCCAACTGTGTCTTTGTGTCCATATATCAGATTTTGAGGTTACACAAGGAACTTCCGTGAATCGACCACTCCATTCAACAATACTTTATTATATGTTGAATCTTTCCGGTATATATCACCTTGTGTCGAGCAGTACCTAGAAATCTTTTAGTCCCACAAGGGACACCACTCCCGACTCCCACTATATATAAAGTTTCTTCACCGAACTTGTTCAGATTACAAATGAGAGTGCGAAAGAGAAAGTCAACAGCTTTGTCAGCGTACATAACTTAACGTATGCTTTTACTTACGCAACATACTACAACATACAAAAAATGTGTGGATTGCTGTATTGCTGTACACTTAACATTGAAAGTGATAACTGCGAAGGTTGCAGACAGCACAAAAATTGGATCTGATAATGACACGGACCAAATTGTGTTATTATTAAAGTGAACGGAAGTTTGCGGAGGTTGCTGTGCCTAGGTACTTAATATCACCTTTGTATATACTCAAATAGCGATAATCCAGCTTACTTTGAGACTGTTTGCCCAGTCGAGTATAATACCTTTTATGTCAACAAATGCCTTGGTGCACACAATTTTGCTGATATTGAGATATTAAAGAGGCCATCCAATTGTGAAAACATTCTAAAGCTGTGGAGCGGAAAATATGTATTCATCAGTAAGTAGCCAATGTTGTGGAACGGCATGGAATAGGAAATTAAGTAATTGCACAAGAATCTATAGAGAAGAAGTATGTATCAACTGTCTGTGATAGGATCCTAATATCGGAGATTGTGACATTTACTGGAAACATTTTATTGCTGGAACATCCAACCAACAAGTACATACATTACTCTTCCTTCCATCCTGTCTCTGTTTGCGGACAACAGGATAGAAGATGGACATATGCTTCCTTCCTGCTGTTGTTTTGTTATAAATGTATTGTGCGTGTGGGGGAGAGAGGCAAAGTCCATTTCAGTTCCATCGTGCATGCAAGATGTGAAGTAGGAGTGATGCGACGTTTTTTTGCTACTACAACAAAAATGTGCAGTGCTACTATGCGGCACTTACTCATTCAGCAGTGATCTCTCTTCGTAGGTCCTAGCAGGTTGCTCGCCTATCTCTCCACTCGGTCCGCACAAGAAGAGATAAAACAAATCGTGGAGTGCATGCACACACACACACACTATGCGACACCCACCCTCAATGCGTAAGGCAATCAGGCTTCGGGGGAACTTTCGCAATAATAAGTCAACCAGTCAAAATTATATACTTGAAATTCACCAGGGGAGAAAAAGGGGAGTACTGGAAGACGGAAAATATAGAGTGGAGTGTGGAGGACTTTTTTTTGTATGTTGCGACCGTCTTGGGAAATCCACCACATTTGCCAAAATTTGTGACGGTGCAATTTATCTTGTGCACCAAAAACATGGTTCTTCTCAAATTATTATGTGCAGTCACCAAGCAAAATTCCTCTTTTCCTCTTCTACAAGCACGAGGATAGGAGTATATATACTACAGTTTCATTGTAAAGGTATACAATAATATAGCAAATTGTGACACAATTTTCTCGAGCTCCTCGGTGTTGAGAATTAGGAACTCTATAAATGTCCTTGTACCACATGTACCGCTAAATTGCAGAAAATTGTTTGCATTAAAATATTCATTGGAATTTATTCATGAAGCTGGATAGACGAACTATATAAAGTAACCTTACGCAGGGAATACGTATTTATCAAGAAATTTCGCTCACAGAATTAGTCTCCTTGTCTCTGGGTTATCAGTTGAAGGAGATTTCATATTTGACTACACATTTAACACTTGTCTCTACCGTGATTAAAGTTTCTACAAGTATTCAAATTTTTATTGAAACATTGGGTACATTCCTTTTCTATATTCTTTCGGAAATCAACTAATTGCAAGCATTACGAATGTTTTAGTTTTTTGTAAGTTGTGTGCCGGTGTATCCAATTTGTGGAAGTATTTTATAGTGCCGTTGTAATACCATCATGCTCACAGGGAAAGTTAAACTTCACATATCTATTACTATAAGTGCCGGTTAAGGATAAGTAACCTTTTGTGATTGAGAGGAATTTGTCACAGTCCGCCCACTGACTTGACGGCGTGATTGAAGATCATAGGCATGTAAATTGCAGCACATGACAGCGTACTTACATTAGAAGAAATGTAAAGGGTTATACTTCACTAACTTCACACTTAAATCCCGGGTTAGCTTCCATCTTGGATAGACTCTAGACAAGCTCCTTGTCAAAACCATGTCGCCTTCCATTATTACCTTTAGCTTGAGTTTGAGTATATCGCTCGAATTCTCACAGGTCCTTTGCAATTCTCACGTAGTTTTTATCTAAGCATTTGTAGTGTAGTGTACATCTGTAAAAGTTATTTTATTGAGACCATTACCCTATAAAATACATATGCGAAGGGTATTTCCACTGTTTTGAATTTGCATAATACGAATTTAGGTTGTCGAAATTGAAGGTTGAAAATGTTATGCATGCTGATAACTATTTTTTCAGAATATGAATCGCTTGACATACTTCGCGACTTCGTGTTACGTTAGGTATATCAGCAGAACTTCGTAGCTCACACTTCGTCCTAAGTTATTCTCAGAGAACTTTACAACACGCCTTCCATTTGATCACAAAATGCATAATGTCAAAGATCAGAGTGAGTGGTCTGGCCTGATGTGACGGTGATGATCCAGGAATATGTATGGCGAAAATGTTTTATATTCTCATCTTTTTGGCCCATTTCATTTTTGCATTCATTTCATATCCTTGTCGTCGTCACGGCTGTCTCTGCTTTGAATTTTGTCATGAAGTGTAATGTAATGTAATGACGTTGCGCTATTTTGAAAATTGTCGAGATACACACGAACCATAGTAAAATATAGTTCCATCTCGTGTGCAACTTGCTATATATATTACTCCCCGAGATAAAAGTGAGATTCAATGTTGCATTAAACATGTAGTGAACATACGCGCTTCAATTCGTCTCATCACTCACTCCAAAAGTAAAAGTCTCAGGTAAAGAGTCTCAAACCTACGTATCCACTCGACCCACCAAAATCATCCCGACGATCGCAGTCATCATCAGAAAAACTCGATATATTCATTCATGGTAATATTCCACCACAATGTTATCACCTCAAGGAGTGTTGCGAAAATGGAGGTTTATAAAATAGGAACGTATATCTCTCTTGAACAAGATATACACAAGTTCACCGAGAGAGAATCTTATTATTCAGTGCAGTTGTGTTGTAAGCTTAAAACGCACTCATCTTTGGAAATGGGAAAGGCGTGTGTGTGCTCCACTCGCGGACGACGAACATTGTTCGTCCACCCTTCTCCGTAATGGATAGGATAATACATTCAATGCATAAACATTTACAGTGTGTGCAACAACGAGTAAGAATTTGGAAGTACATCTTTCACTTCTTCACACATGCTTCATGTAAAGTTCAAGCCTTTTAGACTTAAACCACGAATCCGCATGGATCGTTAACTTTATTACATAGATTGAGGTGAAAGTGCGGTACAAGTCTTCCTCTCCTGATATCTCAGTATGTTTCACACGGATCGGAGGAAATACGTAGAATTCTAATCTTACTTTGTTCACCTACTTACTTCCCCCTTTCGTATAAAATGTATATTTATATAGAGAGATGCTTTTGTAAATTCCATCTAAAAATATAGTGAGGAAAAGATTACTCGAGAGAAGAAGATATTCTATGGTGTTCTGGGAGGAAAGCTATTTTGCATGGAGAAAATGAAACATGTATTGGGATTGGGACATCCTAAATGTATTTTAAAGCTAGAGAGCGAAATTTCCTTTGGGTGCGAGAGGGTGCAGTAGAGAGTCCGAGTACCTTTGGCGTTTTTGAGAGAGGCGAAGTGGCGTTCATATATGCCTTCTCAATAAGTCCTACATATTTCTAGGCTCTCACGAGGACGGGAATTGTGTGCTTATTAGAAAATGGATTGGAAAGGACTATTCTACTTTCACTTTTGTGCTTCTTTTGCGTTGGTCCGCTGGTGAGAGTTCGCTTCTGGAATTTAGGATTTAGAATACAAGTATATGCATTTAACTATCGGCCATACCAGTCTTTGTATAACAATACAAAAACTTGAAATACAGTAAAATGTACTATACTAAAATAATACGACTGTTTTAGTAGATGTATTCAAGTTTCTCAAGTGTTTTGTTCTAGTATAGAAGTGTGAACTTCTTAGTAGAAGGTACGTATATACCCTTAATTTCTATTTGAAAGAAAGGAAGCAACCTCCAAGTCCTTCCTTCGTATTTTTTCCAGATAAAAACTTTTAAACTTTTATTCAATAAAGTGGCCGTCGACTATGAGTTTCGTCGACGCATTCACCCTGTGTAAAATAGTCGATGGGATCAATGGAAAATGAACACGCTGTAACTCTGTGAGAGGAGCATTAATGTGACCTGCTCATCCTCTCGATAACTTTCTGTAACTCATAAATCTGTGAGTTGGCAGGATCAGAACTAGGCAATACCATTAATCGAGAGAAACTTTTGTTTTATAATTTGAATATATTTAATTTTTTAGAACTGCCATTGAGCAAACTCTATATCATTTATCAGATATGTCAAATGTAACTCATTTCGTGGGCTACTCCTCTATTCCTATCTGAAGCACATAAAGTGGAAAGTATTTTCAGCACGTTACGTCAGAATAGGATCAGGAAGAAGTTTTAATTCATAATGCTTTCACCTCGACAGAAGACTGGCATGTGTTTTCTCTCACTGTAAAAACTCTTAATTATGCAATGCAAACAGATGAAAATTCGAGGAAGCGTTGCATAACGTAAAGTATCATCGAAAGGTAACCAACGCCTCTCGTTCATTCACGTAGCAAAAGCTACTCCAAGTCACGAGATGGAGGATGGGGCGAGGATGATATAATGATAAGCGAAAAGAAGAAGGATGGAAACTAAACATTATAAAGTCTGAGAAAGGAAAAAGTTGTGGCCAGTAACGAGTCTCCTCAGAGCACATTTATTTCGACGGGAGGAACTTGTTAAATGCACTTTTCGACTCTCCATAATTTTACATAAAAGGTATACATACATAATATCACTTTCTCCCATTTTTGAGTGCAACTAAATTCTCCACTTTGCATTATTAGTGGGTGTGGAATGAAAAGTAAATGGGTAGGAAGTGAAAAGCCATCATCATCGCAATCATCATCATCCGTTGCTGCATCATCATTTCGGCATAAGTGTGGCGTTTGGCTATAATGGAAATGGAAAGGTGACATCTATTCTTGCTTCATGACTACAGCCAGACACTTCGACGCAGACGGCGTGGGTGAACATACTTTGGACCGATGTATCTCATCGTGTTTCATAATAATAACAGCTTTGTGCCGGTCCTATAGCTTGTACTGTTTTCTATTTCTATGCTAGGCTGGGTTGTTACAAGTTACAATGCCCTCATGCAGTCTACTCATCCGGATCCGGGCTATATTTTCTGCGATGTTGGGCTGTTGGCTTTAAGAGATGCGTATCCATGTATTATTCATTCGTATTAAATGCTTCGTTCGTATCACAATTCCGCGATTTCTGATCATTTTCTAAAGCGGAATGTGGATCACCTTTACTTTACTGTGAGGATCGTCTGACAACTTGTAGTCATTCAATTGTCGGGGCGGAGCTAATAGATCATGATTTTATAGTCGTATTCGTATCAGACAGGCGAGCAGAGAAAAATATTTTCACACACATATTTGTGATCAGACGTGTTTTCATAAGGGTAACGCTCTCCTTAAGATAAAACAATAATTAGTACATCCAATCAGAAAGCAAACCAGCAAAGCCGGCCAAAGCGTTGGTGACGTTGTCATTGTCTAGCTTATTCATGTGTTCTCCCTCCAAACATGGATCTCTGCAAGTTTGTATGTTCTGTGGAAAGGAAAGTAATTTCACCAGGGAGTAATGATGCACATTGTACAGGATATTTTATGTGTACACTGGTTTGGCGTACAATTTTGCCTGTCTGTATGATCGGATGTTTATTTAGAAAATACATTCGTTTATTTCATGATTTGTGAATATTGGCTTTCGCAGTCATCCTTACATGTTGGACTTTTATCCCAGGAGTCTCATGAACCCCGACCGCCCCAGCCAATATAAATTGTTTCATTGGGATATACCCAACATCCGTGTTCATAAGTAAACCAACATGTCGGAAACGAAAAATGCTTCTTACACGGATTTTAGCACTTTGCATTGTTCCTTGTATGTTAACGACTAACGTCACAATGACACTTGAAATGTACAAAACTTTTCATATGTCTCCTATGCTGCTGTGACTCCAGGTATCTAAATGGTTTTGTTGGAGTGGTGATTGTTTATTACTAGTTTTGTGTGGTGTGTAACCTATTCAATAAATCGCATTGATATAAGATTTTCTCAGTGGTGTGTTCTTCTGAGCTACTACTTATTTCGCCAAACATAAGTAAAGTAAGATGTCGTTTGCGTTCTGATACTACTTCCGAGCACATATATACATTTTTTGCAGACTCGAAATTATTCGACAGAAATGGATCTTACAAGGCCAACCAGAAATAACGAACGCATGCACTTGTCATGAGTATAGACGCGTATAGACATTCATGAATCGAAAGTTTTTATTTCGGAATATGGTCTTTGGGAACGGGAAGGTTAATGTTAATACGTCAGCACGAACACACATAAACGCATAATTATTACATGTATTTCATACGCAATACAAGGGAATAGGTCCATTCGGAGAGGAATGCAATCCGTTTTGGACAAACAGCAGAAGTCAGGCTCATATTTCAGAAAGCTAGATGCCGTTCGGGAGACTGGTATAGTGCAGTGTAAAAAATATAATGGCACATAATGCAGGGACTGAAGAGGAGACGTTATAGGTGCGTTTGCGCCCCGATGAAGTTTACAGAGTGGTTATGTTTTGATGTCTAATTTTTCCCCTCAGAATGATTCTACTTAAGTGTGCTCCTGTACACGGGAAAGGGTCTCTCGTGGAGAGAGTGGAGAGAGAAGCCAACATTGCACAAGAGTGTGTACACGGGATGAGTGATGATGCATCAAGTGAAATTTATAGCTTGTGAAATCACACAATCAATCCTCTTTATGAGGTTTCATGAGAAATGTGAGCTTCCATATCGTCCAGCTGTGAAGACACAAGATGCAGCAGTCGAGGTGGATTCCGTATAAAGGTAATAATGGTAAGATAGTTCCACTTTTCTCTCCAAGTCAACGCAAGTCGACTTTGGGGTAGAGTGTGACACAGCAAAAATTGTTTGTCTTCAACATTACCGCACCGCGATGAACGAAGAGAGAGAGAGAGAGAACTTTGCTTTGCTCGTCTCCAGTCTCCATATCTAACGACCAGTGTGGTGGTATCCCAAGTTGACGAAGTGATATCATGAAAAAGTTATATATTTTTCGTGGGGCTCATTCTCATTCCTTCCTCTCTCACACAGCACAGCCAAGTATTCCCCATGAGTCGAACCTGGGAAAAGATTGAATCGTTTTTTTGCCCAGCTTGATCCAAAATCAAAAGAGATGGGTTGTCGGAGAGTGGGATTAATTTAATTGTCTCAAAGAGTGATTCTCAAAGCCGTAACTATTACCAAAGTGGGTATATGTTGGGAGAAGGACAGCTTGATATGTTTTTCATGAAAACCCTTACATAAGGTATGTCCTCTCCGTGTGAGCTGGAAGTGTGTACACGTGTATATATGACAAGCATTCGACGCGATGTAATGAAAAGCTATTGCCAGCTAAGCTGGCAAACATATTATACGAGTGTTTACTCTGAGAGTGGAAAAATGTAGAAACTAGCTTTTTTCACAGTTTCCTCCCACAAGCCGCGCTCTCTCTCTCTCTCTCTTTTACCATCGGAACACTTTTATGTCGAGTAAATGAGAAAGTGTAAAAATAAAGAACGCAGCAGTAGCCAATTAAAAGTTTTTGGCGCATAAAATGCTCTTTAGACTTTTCCTCGGACTCAAATAACTGTTTTCGCTATTTTCACTCGACTGAATCTGGGCGAAGATGAGGCTCCCACTCCATAACCACTTGCCAGCATTCCATTCTTCCTAATTGTAAAAATATAGGTCTGCTGAGCAGCTGCTGGCCGGTGGATGTTGCTTTGCTTCGGCAAAAGGTCAATCATTACACATTCCTTAGACTTTTTTCGCCAACAATTATTACAAGTTTGAGCCTAAATGCAAATAAAAGTATAGGGAAGGCGAGATTTATGGCAAGTTTTATTACTTTTGAAATGCTTTCTTTTCGATTCAATTTCACCTCACGTAGAAGCGTTACTCCACACACTACACTTTCCACGACAGTACTCGTATACTGGCGTTGTTACCCGTGCTGAAGCCAAAGCCAACTGAAATTGACTATTGGACGAAACCTTCTCTCCCCAAACCGAACAATTACATATGCGCGGAGTAACCTGGCACTGGCACTTACGACAATACTTCGAACGAAGGTGGATAAATAAAGTAGGTATAACAGCACAAGAGAGAGAACTGTTGTGCTCATCTCACTTTGCCTTGTGTGCTCATGTCCATTTCGGTTTGCCTCTTTCCACACTGGCTGTCTACTGAAATGTTCCTTTAACGGTAATACATCTTATATGTAAAATTAATGGAGAATATATGCCAATTGAACTATCGTTAGCCATAAAACAGATGGACGAATTGAAAGGGAAACCAGTTGCGGCTGCTATTTCGTGTTTTTAGCAAATGATTTAACTGTTTCGATTTTTCGAGCAAGAAAGAGCAGTTTCACTTGATTTTATAAAAGCTCACCTTTCATTGTCGATGGATAGTTTCAAATGATCTGAATTGAAATCCGAAAACTGTAATAATAAGTATGTATATATGGACATTTGTAAGCTATTTGACATTGGTATAGCTAACTCCTTTTGTAACGATCCAACAGTTTCAAACTAAGTTACTCGTTTTACGTCCAATTTATAGTAGAGGATCATTCTACTATCCACTTGTAGGGTAGCCGTAGCCAAACTATTCATATTAACAGGTGAAAATAATGTTATACCAAAGTGATATGCACATGCCCGCAACTGTCTTTGAATGTATATTCATCTATAAACTTTTTTTCCTTTCTCTCTTACTCTTTTTCCATGTCCACTACGATTCCTTGAAGCCACACTTAGGGTATTTGCACACCTCCTCAATCGACAAAATCGACTCGGATAGAAATGGAAAACTAGCTATTGAATTGAAGAAAATTCAATTTTGCTCAGCTTTCTACAGCTCTTTTCTTCAGGTGCATTTCATCCATGCTGGAGAAGAAGAAGTAAAACTCTGGAGAGAGAAGAAAACGAAGAAGCAACACCCTTTTCCTTCGTTTTCCCCAGCTCAGCTCTCTCTCTCTCTTCCTGTCTTTCAACAACGCAAGCCACAAGCCCAATCAAATAAAGTCTGTGGATTCTTGTCAGGAACTACTATCCTATCGCAAACGATATTATATACAGTAGGGCAACTCCAGCAGCAGTTGTCTCAAAATAACAAATCTAGCCTGCTTTTGCGTCCTTTCTCCAAACTCTTTTTCTCATTCCCTCTAATGTACACACACACGTGGATGTGCTTTTGTAATAGCGGTAGACCATACTCCCTTCAAACAGGTTTCTCTCATGTATGCTTTATGGTACTACTGGTACTAGGTTGATACGCAGAAAAGGTTGCATAGTTGGAGCGCACAAGTATAACTTCAGTTTTCATCATGTGCTCTCCGGCTTCCACTACTCTTTCGAGCAGCTCACAACTCACATCAAAGTGAATCCAAAAGAATATCATCATTATTCTGTTTGCTTAAGGGACACTTTCATTGGTAAATGCACACGCGACCACATTTATATTTACTTTATATATGAAATAAACGTCATTACTGAGGAGAATAAACATGATCGGTTCAAGTGGCTTCATTTGAATGTCGCTTGTGATTCCACTTTTGGTTACGACTCGAACACGAAATCGCGCGACGTATGTATAAATGCAGGACACATCCTACATAACCTCACTCTCAGTCATAAATCCTCGAAACAATTGCCATATTTCAAAATGCGGATATCCACTTTACCTTCTTTTTTCCTTTTGTACAATTTGAGCGCGGATCCCTTCAGGAAGTTTTCAGTGATATGTGCGACCTTCTTCTTGGACTTTGAATGCGTGGTATAAGATGTTTACAATGAATCGCAAAATATGTAGGTAAAGTATTCTTCTGAAATATGCAACAATACCGGGGAATATATAAGATTGTTGAGTTCTTGAGCTGACTACTTTCGTGGAAAGGGACACATTGTATTGAAGTGTAGTGCAAAAAAATAATACATTTTTCTCTTCTTCTTCTCAAAGTCGTCGTTTGATGCATCGTGTTTTATCTATGAAAAAAGGAAGGCATCATCTGCTTGAAATGCTCAAAGTTGCGGGAGCCTCTCTCTCCCTGTAAAAAAAGTTATAGCTACAGAATAGCTGCTTGTTTTCCTGTATCCTCCTGACAGATCCTCCGAGACTATGAATAGTGCTTTTAGTACCTCCTGAGTCTTTAAGGCTTACCTAGGGCTTTTTCTCAATAATACAAAGTCGTAGCAATCGCCATAACGTATGTCTTTGTCTGAATTTTTATGGGATCACTGAAAAGATGAAAGGGAATCGCATCCAATAGGAAAAAGGCTGGGAGAAGTATGAATTCCCCTGAAAATGTATGTACAAAAGTGTATCTTGTACTAGTCGAGAGGAGCTATAAATAGGCTGGTGAAAACCTCTCTTTCCTATCTGAAGAAAGAATTCTTCCCTCGAGTGTCTCGTTTCCCCGATGCTGTCTCCATATCCATTCACGGACCCATATACTCTCTCTCACGCTGACTCCACTTTTTTCCCACATCAGCTGCTTTGCTGAACTTTGAGTGAAGTGGAGTTGTCTACACTTTCACTCTCTCTCTTTTAATAATCATTCCAAGGTTTCCTTTCATTGGACTTGGACGTGTACATTGGAGTAAGCAATCCAGATATGGAACTCATTTATGCAACCAAACAGGAAAAGTGAAGAAGAAAAAATTGGGACGATGGAGTATAGGGATACAGAGTCACAGTCAAAAGACAGCACCTGGAAGTATGCATATTCTCCTTCCTTGCTCTTGCTCTCCTTCCTCCAAACTACTCTAATATGCAATGCAGCGAGGCAAAACAAACTCGCAAAAATTGCTGTTTCTATTTCTATTTCATCAGTGAACCAAAACTGGAGATCTAACGGAGGGTAGTTTCTTTAACGTTCTTTGCTTTGTTAGCTCAAGTTATTGTCGAGAGAAAGGGAGCATTTCTATTCATTGTTGAATAATATCAAAAGAATTTATCTAGTCCTACTTTTTTCCCTTCTCGAGCATATGTGTGGAGGTATGCATTTGTGTGTGTGTGTGTACTCTGAAGACTGAATCTCATTTCCGGAAGCCTGACGACTATTTTTTCCTTGTGCACATGATATCAGCATATGTGTGCGATATGAGGAGAAGAGAGCTCGCCTTTTCTTCAGCTTCCCATTCAATATTCCTTTTTCTTCCAGAAGCTATAGTCGTCGAGTACGTACGTACGTATTCTTTAGTAAAGAAGCAGCGAAGAATGAAAGAAGCTATATCAAAAGGGATAATTGCACATCACATTCAACAAGGTATCTGCGAAATTGTGTTTATTTTATTTTCAATCGTAACAGCGAAAAGCCCACTGTCTGCGAAACAAAATGCATACTTTAGGTACGCGTAATGTGCTTTTCTTCCTGAAATCTATTTCGCTTGAGAAGGAACTTGTGTGAGAGGAAAATGGGAAATCTGCGAAATCTTTTTTTTCTTGCCTATCCCATTCTGGAGAGGGAATGAGCCAGCAGATTGTGTACGTGTGGCAGGCAGGAACGATTCATGGCCATATCTATTTAATACATGACTACGACGTCAGAAGATTTTTGAGATTTGTGTTGAAGCGCGCTGTTACGCTGCCGTGATTCTTTTCCAAAGTTTATTACAGCACATAGCACAACAATCATGTTGGTAGTCACCAGTCACAATACTAATACGAAAAATCGCCTCTCTCTCTCTCTCCTCTCCTCACGGCGTGCACTGTGCACAAAACAACAATACGTTTTTCTGGAGCGACTACCTAGTTTCACACATGAAGGCTGCCAGGTTGTGTGGAGAGAAAGCGGGGAAATGGTTCGATGAGAAATCCTCCAGCGGAGGATACTCTCATCTTGTGAAACATAAAGCAAAGCAAGAAATTGGATTACACCCCTGACGTGGTCCTTCTCAATTGCTGAATTACGTTCTCTAAACTAAAGTCAATTTCATTTTTTCTTCCTTCCAGCTTCACTCGTTCTCTTGTGACAGGCTTCTTTCTCTACTCACTTTGCTGGTATCCGCTTTCCCAGCAGCCTTCTTTTTCCACCAGGTACTCTCTCTCCTTTCTTTCCTTGTGTGAGAGTTTCCCTTGTGATCATACTTTTGATCGTGAAAGTTTCCTTCTTCTTGCTTCTTGCTACTGCTCTCACCGCCCAACTCACATATACACATTATAGGTATATCATTCTCCCATGGACTGCGCTGAATATTGCGTACGTCGGTATTATGAACATTAGAATTTGCAAAATCAGGCATTTTAAAATGGCAGAAACAAGCAGAAACGATTCACCAAGAAATACTTTGAATCCGCTTAATTTCAGCGAACTCCGCCAATCCAGCGTTTCGGGAGAAAATGTCATTTTATGTATCATTTTGCCTGTAGTGTCGATGATTCAAATTTTATGCCAGAGTTGTACATATAAGAATCATGTAAGTAAACTATATGTTCAATTCAAGTAAGCTTGAGTGACAATATAACATATTAAGACCATGAAATTGCCCGTTACATCCATTCTCAACCACTCATGTAACGTGCTTCTGTCAAGAGACACGACGAAATCGTAATTATGGTGCTTTGTAATATTAGAGAAAGCAGCTGTGTAGCTTTTCCATTAGGGCGAAACTCTTCTTGAAGCCCACAAGATGCAAGACGATGAAGTCTTTGCTTTCCTTAAAATTGTATCTGGAATTCTGAGCAAGACAGTGATTATAAGTATAACGTGCTGTTCAGATAAAGAAAACCTGCGTATAGTAGAAGCTGAAACGGAACTGAAACTGGCGTTATGGTTTTCCCAGAGCTCTCAGTACTGATGAAGGGAAAAAAAGTAGTGTGTAACGTACAGTCGTCAACATCGTAGTCGCTGTATGGAAGGGGAAGATTCGGTGGAAGAGGAAAGGCTCAGCGAGAAGGCTTTAATGAAAGCCATTTAATGTATGCTGTGTACTTAAGAAAAGCCACAAGAGGCAACAAGTCATTAGATGAAATTGAGAAAGGGGGACCACCGCACCCAGAACTTGGAAGCACAGCAGATTCTGTACTCACCTTATGTAGTAGCTTTTACATATACTTCTCTATACCTGCGCTAAGGAGAATAAATATATACATACACCCACTTCTCGTACTCATATATCATCCCAACTACACTCCTTCACAAAGTCTCTACCTCCGTCTTCGACTGAAAAACATCAAAGAACCGCCCACGTTACGGTTGCACTTTGAGAAAGTCGTCTTCGATTAGTGCTTTTGGCTGTATACATTATTTATAATTAACTATGATAACGATAACAATACAAGTATTACAACAAATTCGTACGCACCAGAGATAAGTTGTAATGTAAATGTAGACATATTGAAAATACTTCGTATTTTTACACCGATCAAGTGATCAATCATTATTTAATCCACTCTCATCAAGTGACATATTCAAAAAATTGTTGACGATCTCACGCAGGAAGTTGAAAATCGTAGTTCTAATCGTAGTAGCATCGCGGATTATTACGAATGAGAAAATCTGCAGGTTAATCCGCCTCGCTGACCAGTCTATGTTGCAACTGTTACTAGTCCCATCATCATCCATAAAGCAAAAGAGATACGAAGAAAACGTCTCCGCATATCTGCAACTTATTCAATTATAAACTTTTTTTTGACGAGGCATGCGATTTGATTTGATGCTTCAATTCAGTTGAACAACTCTTCAAGATTTTCTATAAGGACAAGGGAAAAAAATTCCACTGAGAATTTGACTGAAAGTTGTGTTGATGCCATAATGCTGATATTATTATCATTGCTGCCACTTCCCCTATGATTATAGATAAAAAAGTTTCATTTTTCATCCATGATTGTTTATGAGTTACACATGGTGTTTACCGCGCGTAGCACACAATTTTGACTTGAAGAGAAAAAAGAGTTTTTCGTGTTTGTTGTGCAGAGAAGCATCTAAAGCTGTGAATGTCTCTAGTCGTCATATCTTTTGCGGTAGCTCTTTTCGTAAGTTTTTCTTCGATATGAGCAACATCAATACTATTCGCACGAGGCTCCAAGATGTCTTGGAAAACATCTTTAGACTTTTTCTTTGACTGTGAGTTGTGAACATGAAGAAAGATAGAACATAAAGTTGCATGAGCTGGTCATAAACATGGTTATGTTAGATACAAATGGAAAAAGTAAAAAAAATCCACGTTTTTCCTTCATTTTATGAACAATGTGATACATATGGTATATGTTTTTTCTTCGCCTTCCAGTTAGGAAGAAATACCATAAGAAATGTTTTCCAGCTATGCCATTACTTACATTATGTATATATACATTTCCGTGTCCTTCTTTTGTTTCTCTTTCTTTTATGTGCTTATTTCAGTTTTCCAATATCACGAACATTGCTGCTATCTTGCAAGAAAAAAGCTTTCATGACTTTTTTTTATGCCCAAGTGGTGAAAGTCACAATTTTCCGTTCAAGGAGCAATAACTTAAATTAATGGTATGCCTTTGATTTGCGAACTTGTCGAAATATTATAAGGAACACAACTTTCATTGCAATCATTTCTAAAAAAATACTTTGGGTCCTACATATGTATAGCTATAGCTATGGCATACCAAGCTAAACCTAGGATGGAATATGGTACAGCTTAACTATGCAAATAAATCAAGCCCGTATGGATTTGTTATGACATGCCATGTAATCAACGAGTTTGGAATTTCATGACCACACTTACTCGTAGATAAAAACAAGCCATATACACGCGCTCCGTTTTACAATCCAACACTTTACACTTTACTTGGAAGTCCAGAGGAGCCACCAGAAGGAAAGGAATACGAGTTTGTACTTTCTTTCAAGTTTCACTCTAATACGACTTCGCGTGGTCATTGTAAATACCATTATTGCCGTCATAACCAATATTTTTCTTTCGCTCTCCTCGTCCATCTCTTCTTTATCGATGGAGAAATGTCTATTTCATACATGCACCAATCGCCTGGCTCATACAATCTTAACATTATATAAATCAGGAAGAATGTGTGTCTGACCGAGGGATCTCTCCCATTGACTGTTGCTTACTACCA
>JAQFZW010002087.1:0-19946 GCA_034687055.1 Heteromurus nitidus
TGCCAATACTTTATTCAAAAGTATGAACGTCGAAGTCGTAATAGTACACCAAAAAATGTTCGAAAATGAAGCCATGATTGCGAAGTATGGTTGAAATTTTGAAATTATTGCTTGAATACGTTTATTGTTTGTGTTTAACTGTGACTACTACAACACATGAAAACTAACTGAAAGTGTAAACTATCTCTGTGGATCGTACAAGCCAGTGGGGCAAATTAAACACGACAAAATCCCCATACTAATTATTTTTTACAATTATTTATTTTAATGTACTTCTTATCTAGATGTGTTATCAACGTAGTCTTACAATTGTGTGCCGCCAAGAAGCCGAGTCTAATTTCCGATTACTTGACCATGGAAAATTTGACAACTAAAGGGTAAACAAGGGTACAATTATTTTTTTTGCAAATTGTGTATAAGAATATGAATTATGTTTTGTGTTTGATTTTAAGGGAGTCTGGTTACCATACCATAGAGTACCATAAAGATAACATTCATCCAGGTTGTGACGGGGCTACTTGGTAAAATTGTGCGAAGTGAACTGAGTTGAAAACTATTGCGAATTTCAGAAAAGTCGTAACCATTAATTGTAGATAATTAAATTATCTACAATTAATGGTTGCGACTTTTCTGAAATTCGCAATAGTTTTTACGTCAGTTCGCCGGAAAGATCCCGGTAACCAGCTGTCCCTTAACACAGCTTATTTTGTTTATGACTTCAAAATAGCTACAATTTGGGAAACAGAGCGCTTGGTCTGGACTACAGTTGCTGTTCCCTGGCTATCGTCCACTTGGCGCGCTATCATGTCCTTTCCTACGTCAAGTTTGGTGGAAGTCGGGAGAAAATTTTGGAGGCGTGTCCGCTCCTCACCGAGAGCCAATTCACTGATGACAATGGCATGGGTCCACGATACCAACGACACATGTCGCGCTCCTTTAAAACGATGGCGGACACTTTTAAAGGAAAATGGGAGAAACGGTGGTCGCTTCTCGTCTGGAGAATATGGCCAATTCGCTGGATTGGACAGCTGTTATGACAAGTATTACTTCCAGACGGACCGAAACAACGGTTATAACGCACGGGGACTGTTGGATCAACAATATAATGTTTGGATATGATGACTCGGATGAGAAGAACGAACGCCAACAGGTGCCAGTGCCAGTAGACGTAAAATTTATAGATTTCCAATTGAGTCAGGCGTCGTCAGGTTTGATAGACGTGTACCAGTTGCTGCTGACGAGTTGCAAACGAGAGAGGAAGATTTGCTACGAATGTATTATAATGAGTTTGTGTTCTACTCACAAGTGCTCGGAGTGGATGCAGAGGCGCGTGGACTCACCTGGGAGAAATTTATGGAGGAAGCGGAGTACTCCAAGTTTTATGGACTTTTTGTGGCGATAATAACTGCTCCGATGATGGCCGCGGATGAAGAAGAAATCTTCCAGAGGACGAGTAAGGAAGAGTCGAGGGAGGCGATGCAACATCTTAAGGGGGCCCGGTTACCATACCAAAGAGTACCATAAAGTTAACATTCATTCAGGTTGTGACGGGGCTACTTGGTAAAATTGTGCGAAGTGAGTTTGGTTGAAAACTATTGTGAATTTCAGAAAAACCGTTCAACTGAATTGTAGATAATTAAATTATCTACAATTCAGTTGAACTGTTTTTCTGAAATTCACAATAGTTTTCAACCAAACTCACCGGAAAGTTATCATTAACCGGGGGAGCCTTAAAGAATGCCCAAGACGACGCGAAGACAAGGGTGATTGTTCTCTGTAAGGAGTACCTTCCTACTTGCCCCCAGGCTGCTGATATTATTTGATTAGTTCAAATGTGTTCTTATTTCTTGACTAAATGTGTAGCCCGACTGAGTAATTGTGTTCCAGTGTTCCGTAGCTCAAATGTGTTTTTTAAGTCATCTAGGAATTTTTTAAAAGCTAAACAGCTTAGTTTAGTTAGAATGTAGAAAAATAAACGTGAATCAAGTTTTGAATAAAACGAGAAGGGAAGCCTAAGTCAGGCATGTCTTCTTAAGTAAAACTTGGTTTGACCTGGAGTTGAGAGCACAAAAAAAGTGTATTCGAGTTTGTATTATGAATGCACAAACATGCATGCATACCATTCATGATAAAGCTTCACATCAATATTATTCTCTGTCCACCACAACACGAGTGAGAAGAAGAATGATGTGTGTACGAGATTGTAAACGCGAAACAAGTCACATTGTAGTTTAGTTGAATTGAGTTAGTTAATTTTGTGCCCGACCCCATCCACAATCCTGGCCACAATTTAATTTGCCCAAGCAAACTCATCAAATATTGTGGTAATAACTTTCTCACGACTTTCCAAGTCTCAAACTGACTTACTGAGCTCCGCTCGTTCTCTTCACTCCGATTAGTGCGCCCTCAATGTTTGTCGGCAAGGTTGGGGGAGATCTCTGCCTCCCACCATAACCCCAAACTTCATGTCCGCATATTCCTCAGACATGACGTTTCACCAGAGACTCGTCACCTTTGGAGTGGAGCTGCTGGTTGAGGGCTATTTCTGCGTCTCCATGGAGCCGAGTATGGAGGCGATTTATAGGGAGAAACTACGCGAGCATGTTCCACCTGCGAGGGAGATTTTAGCGTTGATGACTGATCTGATGTTGTAGATGTTGGAGGAATCCACTCCAGGCTCGACAAGAGCGATGATTCTCAAGGTCTTCTCCAAGTTGAAGCAGCGAGTTCTTTGGAAGTGGGAATCCGAGAGTATGCCGGACTTGCCGAAAAATGTCAAGTTGAGCAATTGGTTGCCGCAACAGGATCTTTTGGGTCACAACTAGTCACAAGGTTAGCAAGATGTTTATAACTCATTGTGGTGGAGGCTCCAGTGAGGAATCCATTTATCATGGAGTGCCTCTCGTTGGAATCCCAATGTTCGGGGATCAACCTCAAAATGCGAAGCGGTACCACTCTGACGATGTTGTCCTCGCTTAATTTTTCTAATAATTTCTGCTTTGCTCTACATAATTTTCAAACTGACTAGATTGGTTTTGTGGAAGTATATTGTCGTTCCCAAAAGAAACATATATGGGCATGGTGCGAATACAAAGAAGAAACACTAACATATTTGTGCATTTGTTATGTGAATTAATTTGTTATGAATTTAAGCTGTAGCTGTAGTAAAATAAAGTTTGCAAAAATGTTCCCGCAATCAAATGATTTGCACTTGCGTGTTCAAAGTCGCATGCAGCGTTCACGATATAGCACACAACATTGTCAGTTTGTCGAATGCTTGGCTACATTCACTGCAATAGGCATAAATTGATATATTTTCTGCATCACGTGCGAAACTAAAATATATCGCATACAGAATATGAATATATGAATTACCAACAGTATATACACCAAACCCAAAGTAAGTAAGTATATAGACAAGTAGCATTGTGTTTAAATTGTTTATGAGACCCTGTTCAAGTTAAAAGCTGCAAGATTCATGGAATTGAGTTTCAGGTTTACTTTGAGATGTCTCAACTCTGGTATAGTACACGAGTAATACGGATTTAAGTTGAGTACATGTTCATGCACAACGATGCATGTGCACGATCATCGATCATGCGCAGTCTGTCTATGAAGTATTCTTTCCATTCATTAAAACACAAGTACATTTAGCACGACGAGTGCATCAAAACAACTATGACTCATGACGAATAAAAGTGCTTACATTGATTCGAGTCTTTCTTTGGTACTGTGCAAACATAAATCTTAGCTTGGGGTCTGTCCTATACCACGTGTCTAAGAAAGTGGAGGGGCCCATCCATAACTGCTTACTATGGTTTTTTTTGAAAATAGCATTGAGTTTTAGGTTTGCGAGTTAGTGGCTAGTCGAACTTGGAAGGAGGAACAAAATGAACAAGCAACTTCCCTTGCCAATTTCTGGCTAGAAACAACGAGCCAAGCCATGAAATTAAAAATCTGCTTGGATCGGAAACGATTCACGATTTTTCCATTCTAGACTTGACTCACCGACTCGTCACGGAACCAAGATTTTTAGAGCAACAGCTAAAAATCAGCTTACCTCCTCACCGCATGGGTTCATTCGGTTCATTGCTGCCGAAGCAGCAAATTCTATCCAAGTCAAGCGGCGTGTCATGTCATGTCAGCAGGTTCAAAAGTAGGCTTGACAAATTCGTGTGATATGGGGAGGGGCTTGAAAATAATCTCTGTCTTTGCGTGACGCTGTAAATGCGCAGCCCCCCAATGAAAAGTCATATCTTTCTTTCTTCTTGGAGCAAACATACAAGCAATACTGTTGTTGAATGCATGTTGAGAATGGAGTGGAACAAATTATCCAGTAAATAATTTGTTGTTTTGAGTCGACATGAAGAATACATCTGTCACTGTAAGTTGAGGTGTCCCGTTCAAAAGTAGTTGCAAATTGTGGCTTGAGTTGAGATAAAAAGTTAAAAGTGATTTTTATTAAAAATCCACTTCTTACCTCATTGGAAGTAACAATGGCTCTTGCGGGTTGTTGCTATCTTTTGCTATATTTAGTGAGTGTGTTTTGTTCTTCAACTACCTATTATTATTAAATATTATCCATAAATTGAAATGGATGATCTACTTTCGAATAAAAGCAAAAACTGTAAATTTTATTTCCAAATCTTTTAGAGCACCGGCATTGTTTCGTTAGCGCTCGGAATAGTCAATCTCACCGATTTGGGAAGTCTTCCAGAGGAAGCAAGTATGTTCAGAATACGATTGAATGAGTTGACTTGACTAAACTTGACGACCACTGCAAAGGCGTTATTTTGAGTTTTTTGTTTTGTTTATGAATAAATACAGGAAACTTGGGACAATTGCTCTTCACTCTGTTAATTGTTGCAGGCAGTATGCAATTACTTTCTCCAATAGTGGGCGGCTGTTTGGGTCTCTGTTTTAGGGTGAGGAATAACACAAGAAAAATTACATATTTTATGATGAATTGATGAATTGATTGAATTGAAATTTTGTGTCTCAACTTTTTCCAAAAATGTCAAGGTGAAATATGTGATGTGCCTGTTCATCGTCGCTGAGCTAATTCAACTAGGCGTGTACATAGGATGTCTAACAGAAGATTTGCTTTTCGCTAAACACACCTGGGTTTTTTATAAATGCATTTTGACCGTCTCTTCAATTAACATCGGCTTGAAGATCCTTTCTGTTGTGGGCTCATTTTGCTATATAGTGGGCGATGGTGAGGACGAAGAACGAAGTAGTGTTTCCCAAGACAGATCTGAATCTGAAACAGCTGTACTAATTCAACGACGAATTTTGGTGGTTCAAGAGGTCGTACATATTTAACTGAAGTTAAATTTGTAGAACTGAACGTTTTTCATTTTTACATTTTATTTATAAACTACGTTATTCATAGTCATTAAAAAATTCTTAAAAGCTATGGAAAATAATTTAATTAATAATAACTTATCAAAACTTATGATGTGAATAATTAAAAACAAGGATATATGTCAACTTGAAATCACAGAGAAAAAATCTTTTTACTCACACTCCACCGGTATCACAATTGTCCCCTTCCAAGAGTTTGACCAACAACAATTTCTGACATCCTTCTGACACTAGAAAATTTGCATAAATGTGTCTTGTGTCTTCATACTTTCAGAAAGTGTTCAGAAGTATACCTCAGTTTAGTCATGAAATACGCGAAACACTGCCTCTCAACTTTGACATCGACATGGTTGATGGGTTCCTAAAAGAGAGACATTTGCGGCGTACCCCTTCAATGCCAATGCCTGATGGTCGCCAAAGTGTTCCAACAAGACTGGGCCTCAACTTCGTCAACAGAGAAAATTGGCCTTCAGCGGAGGAGCCCACTTTGTCCTTGAGGATCATCTACAGAACTTTCGCAGAGTTTTTTGTAGCTCGCTTCATTGTGGATCAGTTGTGTCCAGTTGACCAGCAGAAAGAGTGTCGCAAATGGAAAAAGCTGTGGAATATGTTTATGTGTTCAAGCGGACGACAGTAAAGTGGAGGAAAGCTCAAAATCGGCAATTTACCTCTACGATTTTCTCCGAGAGGAAGTCTTCGAGACTGTCAGCCAATGTGTGAACAGCAAGCTCTGTCTCAATTATGAGGAGACTTTCTTTCACGCCGTCATTGTTATCTTCCTCAACTCACTTTTGGAAGATAGACATTTGGGGAAATGCACAAGACTTGAGGACTTTATCTCGTCACACGGCCACATTTTTGCTGCATGCAATCTAAACGATCTGTTCAATATCTCCAGGATTTCAGTGATTTCAGAGGCGGAAATCAACTCAATTTATCGTCATCATCGAGTTCACGACATGCTTGAAGCTGGAGTGACACGTGTTAGTTTGAGCTTCCTCGAGGTTCTCTTCGAAAAGTTTGGAGAGTCATCGAAAAGGAGGCTGGAGGTTGGGAGACCCTCCTTCTCAAACAACCTCATCTCGAACTCGAATGGGGACTCCGATGGGCTAATGTCCGAGAAGTTGGAAAGTGTGAGGAGACTTGTGCAATTCCAGCAGAAACTGCTCAAGTGGAAATAAGGGAAGCAGAAAAGAACGCCGCTCCTCCAATCCAATGTTCACCTTGAGCTCACACTCAAGCTGATCGAGTTGGTGGCAAATCCTGTTGCTCGTGACGACGACAAAGCAACAATCCTCCGCTTCTGCGAGCATTTTGGAGGACATGAATATCACCGAGTGGTAACATGTTTCGTTTCAGTCTGAGAAAGAGGATAAGTTGGAGCAGCCGGTGAATGTGAGGAGAGGAGGAAAAATGATGAGAAAAGTTTGATTCACCAAATCGCGAGATTTATTAAGACCACAGAGAAGCTCACTTTGAAGTGCCTTCTCAGTTACGGAGCAGACGTTACAGCGATCGACTGGAAAGAGAGTAACTGTCTTCATGTCGCTGCAGAAAATGGGAATATGGGCGCAGCTCTTGTCCTCCTCGAATTCGAAATTGTGAGAAAATTAGTGAACGAAAAGAACAAAGAAGCCAAAACGCCTTTGGACGTTTGGACGACTTCCAACAGGAAACTGTTGAATGTGGAGTTTGGGAAGCTTCTGACGGAACTCGGTGCGAGAACCAGCATCGACTCCATCTTGCACGAGGTCCTTTCCATGGACGAATTTCATCTGGATCGAGCTCTTTTTCTTCTCGAGCGTTGAGTTTGCGAGAACACCGTTGGAGAAGGGAGGAGATCTGAAAATCTGACTCCACTTCAAATTCTAGTTTGAATTGAATTGGTTTGAATTGAGAGTCTAGCCATGTACAAATGAAGACATTTGTACATGGCTTCCAGGAACCCAATTTCCGAGGTGGTTGCACTTCTGAACTTCTCCTGGCAAATGGGGCAGACGTGGGGAGAATGGAGAAACTCCACTGGAAAAAGGAATGAAGAGCTCACATCCACCACTCCACTTTCCAATCAAATTTTCGAGTTGTTTGTCAGAAAAGGCGGGACAAAGCTCAAAAGTCCGCAAGTGGTGAACAAGATCCTTTTCCAGCGGGCTGAGAGGAGAGCGGACGAGGATGATGGAATGGAAGTGAAAGTAAGAAATGGAAATGGACTCACGCGACTGCATTGTACTCTTGTATTCGGGCAGCAGAAGAGCGACTATGAATTAATGCGATGTTTGAGCACTCTTGAAAAACTCGGTGCAGACCTTGAAGCTGTTGACAATGAGAAGGAAACAGTGGTCCATTTCCAACTTCAGGGGAACGAGGTTGCAAGATGTTGGCAGGGCCGAGAAATGCTCGATTTTGCATGTGGCAGTTGCAAAAGGCGACTGGGATCTTGTCGAGTACCTTCTTCTCAGCTCAAAGACTCCTTTTGTCCTCTGCCCGCTCTCTGGAGAGGAGATTGGTCGATTCCGCGACCTTCTTCAAGTCTGCGTTCGTAAGAGTGATCGTCATAAGCCGTAGTCTCGGAGTACTGAAGAACGGTCAAAGATACTCAAGCTTCTGGTGGACTCGAACAAGGAACTCTTAAACACAAAGGATGATTCGGGAAGGACATGGCTTCATGTGGACCACGTGGCTCCTTCATTGCTTCACACTTTGATTGAGCTTGGAGCTGATGTGAACTTCCAAGACGGGAGTGGAAAGCCGGTCGTCCACCTTGCGAAGGAATATATGACGGAGGAGGACTACACTGGGTTTGTCAACTTCTTGAGAAGCCAAAGTCATGCAAATCTTGTTGCAAGACAGGCGGCTGTCATCTCACGGTATACGATTAATAATGACAACATGTGTGAGATACATTTCTAGGTCTCAGCTTGAACGGAAACTTTGATTTTTTTCCAATTTGCTATGCTTCGCATTAAACCGGTTCTCTTGAGGAATGTCAAAAAACTTGAATTTTGTTTTGCTTCCCCTGAACATGTACATCCAAGCACATTTATGGTAAGGGCAACTAAAGTGGCATTTGCATTCCCAGCATACACATTCAGTTGCTGTTGCTGAAACCTGTTAAATGTTCGTACGTATCCTTCTTTGATCTGATGTCTGATTACACGTGTGAAGCGAATATATGTTGTCTCCATAGTTGGGCCAGCCACCCAAACCTGGTTGTACCAGTTGCCCGTGCATTTTGTGCACAAAATTGATCACTGCGACAAAATGATTTCACAAATTTCATGATTTCAAATTTTAACACACAAACATAATTCCAGTTTCAGAAGAAAAAACTTAAGACTAAAATATTGAGATCAAAAGTCGACCCATATTGGAGAGACTTTTTATTCGTTTACAGTTGCTCCTTTCGAAACCGGAATCGAATTTCCAGCATAGTCACCGATTTCTTCGAAACCTTGGCAACTGATAGGGACCACTTATATATACTACCATGCCAATTTTAGGTGTCCAAAGTTCACTGGTTTAGGCGCTACGGGGGTTCAAATTTCGAAAAACCGGTTTAGTGTTCCCTCTTTTTCTCGGAGCTCATTAGGGCTACCGGTGTCAAAGTTTGCATGCATATTCAGAAATACATTGTGCATGTAGGTTTTTCTCGGATTTTGAAAATACCAACCCAAGCAGATTTTATGGCGGTTTTTTCAAATACTCAAAATCAGATCAAAATTTCTTGGGGATTTCCCCTATAACTTCGAAACCGTACACGATATCCAAAATCTAACGACGGATTCGTGTTCTACGACCCAAAATACGGGCAGATTTTTGTTTTCAGTCAAAAATTCAATCATTGATCTTTATTGTAAACCTGGCTGGCAACATCGAAGAGAATGGCTTGCGATTGTTGGAACTAAATAATTTCAAGTTTTACTTTACCCTGTGCTCCCTTTCAACTCTCGCGCAAATATTTATCATTTTCAATATTATCCTTGTATATATCAAAAACACTTTCGAGGCATTCAATTTATGATATTTCGTATATACTATATCATATTCACGAATCGTACTTATATATCAGACGGATTTATACATTTATAATTAGCATTTACTCGATCCACCTTTACAATTATCCTTCTAGTTCATACATTGGCATATACTACTTTTTTACTCCACCTGAACAAACATTAGAATATGGCCAGAGTAAAAAATAGACAAGTTTTTACACTCTCGCTCACATCGACCTTGCTCTCGTTCAATCATCCATTCTATTTGCGACATAATTTATGCCACATGTGTTTTGCGACCACAACATGCAATAGATTACATCCGCTACTATTTATTTCTATATACCTTCCTTTGCAAATTCACTGTATCCATTAACCAATACTAGAATTAATTAACCTATACTTATCTTCACACAGTCAAACATATTATACCATATCACTCTCTATGGATCGTTAAAAATAATTTTTTGAATGTTCTGAAGGAGATCCTGCGGGCTTTTGACAGTCGAGGCAAGTTGATCGTGCTGAGCTCATGTATCAACCAAATGTACTGTTACGAAATATCTATAACTGTGTTGTATGTATTTAAAATTTTCAGAGAACTCTTTCCCAATTTCCCTGTTCAACGCCTTCGAGGAGCAAACTTTATAGTGCATAAATTTTGAGTCCTCAAATAACTCATTTCATCCGAGCGACCAGATGTGCTGCCCAGCTATGGTACAGGTATGCCTTCCCCTGACTTGCGTGCGCTTCTCCTGTGTTATTGTGAAAGTGTACCTACGCATGCTTTTCATTGACAATCAAAGAATAAAATCACGAGTCTCACACCATCGATCTACTTTGAATGGTTTTGTTTACTGTCTTTAAAGTGGAAGAAGATTTTGTGTTAAGTCGGACTTTGACATTGTTCTAATATTTAACCATGGCTTGTGTACCATACAAAAAGATACATATTGAGCAAGAAGAGGGTTTGGATGATGAGCTGTCAAATGGGACAAATTATCCGAATAATCCAATGCTGAATTCTGTGGTAAGTTGTAACCATAAAATCATAAATGTTAATTGCTAACCTCGAGGAACATTATGACGGTTATGCTAATCTGCAAGGGGGAATGGTTGTTACAGGTTCTGAAGCAACTCTTCAAAGTGTGTCATTCGAAAGATTTGCCAAAACTGCGCCTCGTGTCGAAGCTTTGGTACTCCCTCTCGCTCACCCGCTGCCGCAAGGAAATGACAGTGAGAGTACGAGAGTCTGATCTACGACCAAGTAATACATGGGTCCCCTGGAAAACACTGTCGGATGAGCTGGACGTCGAAGATAAGCCATTTCGCTGCTTCAAAATTTTCAAGATTTCCTTTCCCACGGACTGGGAGTCCCAGTCTGGGACTACTATCGTTCTCAGGAGGGACCACTTAAATTGGGCCTACATACAACAGTTTTGGGAACTCAATGGGGAGAACATTCACAAACTTGAGTTGCGAAAATGTGTTTTTCATTCGATTGAAAAATTGAAGAAAATCATTTTCGAGGATACGCCTAACCTGGAAGAGCTCATACTAACGGACCTGTTAGTAAACGAGGGACCCCTTGCTCTACCACCTCCTGCAGATAATAATAATGCTCAGGAGCAGAATGTCATCCGTGTGCAACCGCATTTGAAGTCTTTTCAAATGGATATGGTCCAGTGGTTTCCTCTAACTTGGCCTGTAATTTTCGACCACTTTCCAAATATTGAGGTAAAATTTTTATAACTGAAACTTTCGACGCTAATTTTCGCCGCCGTGGCCTAAATTCCAATCTGGGTTCTTCTTATTCAAAATTCAGGGACTGGAAATTAAGATTAAAGGGTTACGCTCTGTCCGTAGGAAAAGGAAGATTATTGACTCCCTGGCGACTACTTTGGAACGATTGGGGGAAGAGAGCAAAACTCTCATTCGCCATTTAGAAGTGAGCATGGAGTTCAGGTATTGGAGATCTCTGATGATAAGCAATTTTCTATAAAAATATAACAAATTCAGTGAATTCAGTGATCTTGACTTGTAATTTTTAAGAAATCATCGGGACAAGCAGTCAAGAGCCATGAAGCGTCTCCTGCAACTTGACCAGGTGAAACTGGAATCACTCAACATCTTCCTGGACAATTTAGATGGCGAGCGTGGCAGCGTCCTCACAACAGCTCTTCAACTTCATGGGCCAAATTTGAAGGCGCTCTCTGTGTCATCAGAAGACAAGAAAGAGCCTTATCGCTGGAACTTTTCGCCGGGATATTTTACCTCTCTCACCCAATTATCTTTGTCAGGTTGGAGCGCCTGCTCCAATCTCCACTTTCTCGAGCAAATGCCAAATTTGAGAAGCTTGAGTATGAGCAGCATCCACGAAAAGATTTTCGACAAGACGAACTTGATCAGATTGGTGGACAAGGTTCGACTAGTTCACCTAAGAAAAGTCGTGTTTTTGAGTTGCATTCCCGAATTAGGGATGCTAATGATGGTGAGAGTGATGCCGAACGTGGAGACATTTGAAGGGGCAATGCTACCTCCGTCCTTCCGAATCCTCTGTGAGCATTGGACCTATTTGAGACATTTGAGAATATCCTCTGGCATGCTCACAGGCACACGCAGGGATAAGCACTTCGTATCTGGTGACGCAAAGGGAATTGGGGATGAAGGGATCAGCAGACTTGAGGCTTTGACTGGAATTGTGAGGAATCTTCCAACGATTTCAAATCTGGCACGTGAGTGAAAGCCTTGCAATTAGATTTGACTAGATTTGAAAACTTGATTTGATTTGCAATTTTTTACAGGCCTGGAGGAATTTGACATGGAGAGCTCAGGACAGATAAGGGACATATCTATTTACCACGGGTTTCTCCAAGTTCCCCACCTGCGGAAGCTAAGGGTGGATGCCAGAATGATGAATGTAGTGTATCGTCTCCAGTATTTGAGTTACAATTTTTCAAATCTCATATATATTAAAAGTTAAATTTAAATAATGAATTGTTCCAGATAAGCGACCAAGCTTTTCAAGCCTTGTACAAACATTGTGGTGAGACAAAGATGTACGAAGGTGGTCGGAGATTAGGTGGCATATCACACTCTGAATCCGAGGCTCGTGATAGTAGCGAAGAGGAAAGCGATATTTCTGACGACGACAGCGATATTTTTTCTGATGGCAGCATTGACAGTAGCAGCGATAGCATTCACAGCAGCGATATTTCTGAAAATGAAAGTAGTGACGACTGACGACGAGGATGACGGCTAATTATTAGCCATTTGAGCAAGATGAAATTGAAATAATTTGCATAAATCACTGTCAGCTTTCTGTGTGATTCTAAATTTTGTTTTACCCATACAGAGATAGAGGTTCATGTAGTTAATTTATATATTTACTAATTATATGTATATTTTTATTCATGACAACCAACAAAAATTAACTTCAAACCTGTTCAACTCATGTTATACACGCACTTACAACTTATTTATTTTGGCACTGTTCTAGTTATCACATGTGTTACCTCTCCTCGAAATGATTGCTGGAGGAGGGGACTGTCATATGACTCGTTCAGCTTTGATAATCTACAGTTTTGATTGAAGTGTCTACCTCAAAGGTTGCGAATTTTGTTAAAGCTCAGTCGGAAACGTCTTGGTTTATTCCAACTATCTTCGCAACAGAATCTCCATGACCTTTGCTTCTCAAGTAGCCGACAAATCCAGTGTAGTCCTCCTCCGTCATGTATTCCTTCGCGAGGTGGACGACCGTCCTTCCACTTCCATCTTGGCAGTTCACATCAGCTCCAAGCTCAATCAAAGTGTGGAGCAATGGAGGAGACACGTTGTCCACATGAAGACATGTCCTCCATGAAGCATCCTTTGTGTTTAAGAATTCTTTGTTCGAGTCCACCAGAAGCTTGACTATTTTCGACTTTTCTCTAACAAATGTGGACTTGGACTTTGACCGATGATTGTCACTGTTGCAAACGCAGACTTGCAAAATATTGCCGAATCGATGAAGCTCCTCTTCAGAGAGCGGAGAGAGCTCAAAGAGCTTCGACTCGAGAAGGTACTTCACAAGATCTAAATCCCCTTCTTTCACTGCCACATGCAATACAGAGCGCCTCTCTGGATTCGTGGAGTTCCTGCCCACGTCTTGCAAACTTGTTCCACTAAAGTTGGAGAATAGCTCTTTCAAATTACTTAATTTCCCAGAACTCGTCACATCCAACAGGAAGTCGTCATCCTTGAGGAGATGATCGTAGAGCTTTGTTTCCAAGAAATATTTGAACACAGAAACAGATTGATGTTTTACTGCAAAATGGAGCATTGTTCGGTTCTCACTGTCGACAGCTTCTAGATCGGCTCCGAGTTCCTTAAGAAGCCTAACATGCACCAAAGTATCAAATCCACCTCGGCGGAGAACACAGTGCAGCGGTGTCATTTCTCTTGCATTCCTCACGTTCACCGAGACTCCCTTCTCCACGAGAAACCTAAACATGGGAAGACACCTTTTCGTTGCAGCTCGGTGGAGGAGACTTGATCCAACCTCATTAGTGGCATGGACATCGCCTCCATGCGACACCAATGTTTCTGCGAGGGTTTTCACCTCCTCTTCGTCCTCGTCTGCCCACCTCTCAACCAAATGAAAAAGTATCTTGTTCGCCACTTCTAGACTTTTGAGTTTTGCCGCTCCATGGCTCACAAACAATTCGAGCATTTCAATCGAAAGTCTCTTTGAACCTTTCATTCCATTTTCCAGGGGAGTTTCTCCAGTTTCGTCGAGGGCCCCCACCTCAGCTCCCTTGGCCAGCAGAAGTTCGACCACCTCTGTGATTGGCTTCTTGGAAGACATGTACAAATGCAGGACTGTTTCCCCTCGAGCATTTCCTTCCTTCAAATTTAGGTTAGCTCTCTTCTCCAGAATGTATCTTATTCCAAGAGTCCAGCCACTCGTGGCACATTCATCCAGTGAAATCTTCTCAACTAGGGCCCCATGCTCACATAATTTCTCCGCTAGTTGCTTAAATTGTTCGTAGAGTGACCACGATCTGCCTTGGACCGCGAAATGGAGAGCTATTTGAGCCATTTCCGGCGAGTCCTCCAGAGCGCCATACTCCTCCAACATTGAGAGCGCCTCCAATGAACTCTCATCCGTCTCGGGCGCCTCTCTAACCAGAACTTGGAGGGGAGTAAGATGTGCCCCGTTTATCGATTTCACATCTGCTCCCCTATCCAACAGCGCTTTCGCACAATCAATACGCTCCTCCAAGTCCCAATCATCAAGACCATAAAAGCAAGTGTGTAGCGGAGTGTTCTCGTTCCCATCATCGTCCAAGGCATTCACGTCAACTTTGTACACGTCGAGAAGAAAGAGGACTCGATCCAAATGAAGCTCTTCCTTGGAAAGGACCTCGTGCAAGATGGAGTCCCTGCTGAGGCTCGCACCATGACTCATCAACATCTTCCCAAACTCATCAACATTCAACTTCTTCCTTTTGCACGTCATCAAAACGTCCAAAGGCGTTTTACCTTCTTTGTTCTTCTCGTTCACCAGTTTTCCCACAATTTCGAATTCGAGGAGGACACGAGCTGAGCCCACATTTCCATATTTGGCTGCTTCATGAAGACAGTTGTTCCCTTTCCGGTCGATCGCCGCAAAGTCTGTCCCGTGGCTGAGGAGGCACTCCAAAGTGAGCTTCTCTGGGGTCTTGATAAATCTCGCAATTTGGTGAAGCACACTTTTCTCATCTTTTTTGGTCTTGACATTCACCAGCTGCTCCAGCACTGGTCTTTCCCTTTCCTCAGAGAGCCTCGTAACCACTCGGTGGTATTCTTCGCCGCTTAAATTATGACAGACATGGAGAAGAGTTGAGTTGTCCTCGTCACGAGCAAGGGGATCTGCGCCCAACTCAATCAGCTTGAGAGTGAGCTCAACATGGACACAACACTGAAGAATTGGTGGCACATTCTCCTCTCCAGATTTCCACTCGAGCAGTTTCGACTGGAGTTGCACAAGTCTCGTCAGACTCTCCAGCTTCTCGGAAATTAGCCAATCACAATTCGCTATCGAATTTTCGACGAGTTCGTGAAGAAGACCTCGAATCGAAGGAATAAAGTCTTCAATCAGTTCTTTGAAGCCTCGAGAGTTGAGGAGGTAGTCGACAATGGAATACTCACGATCTCTGACAGCGCACTCGAGTAATCCTGCCTTTTGTTGGATTAGTATTTCAGATGAAGTCGCCTCCTTCTCCCACAACTCGCGGAACTTTGCAAAGAGAACTTGGAGGAAGTCCAGGCTCACATTTATCACGCCGGCTTCAAGAATGACAACGACACGATGTCCATGTGCTGAAGGGGCCTCATCTTCGATCACTAAAATTCTGAAGATATTGAAGAGGTCGTTTTCGATGCAGGCAGCCACAATGTATCCTTTGGAAGAGGAAGGGATCAAATCTCGGAGTTTTGTACATTCCTCCATATTTCTCCCCTCCAAGAAGGAGTCGACGAAGAAGACAATGACGTCGTGAACGAAAGTATCGTCATCATCGAGAGAAGGTTCCATGTCCAAATATTGATTTTCCGTTTGGAACACTTTGTCCCGGAGGAGAACTTGAAGGTGCTGGCTAGTTTCGATATTAGTTTTTCTCCAGATTCCTCTCACAAATTTTAACAGCGCACTACTACCTAAAGCCCTCCATAAGCTTGACTTGTATTCCTCCGCTGGACACAACTGCTCCACAATAAAGCGAGCTACCAGAAACTCAGCTAAAGTTCTGTGAATGAAACGCAGATGAGCTTGATTGTCAGGTGCTCCGCAAATATCCTCCACGATCCCAACATTTAGAATATCTTTCTCGTTGACATCCGGAGGAGACGATGAGTCCCTTCTTCCAATTTTAAGAATTTCAACAAAGTCGTCAGCATCGGTTTGGAAGATGAGGAGGAGGGCGAGGTAAACGTGTTGGTTGAGTAACTGGACTCGTTTTTTGGGTCGGAGCTCTTTGGAATAATATCTGTCAGCGAACTTGTCCAGCTTGACGTTAATCAGGGACTCGTAGAGGTCCTTGATTGAGGTGATCTTCAGAGACAAAGTGGGCTCCTCCTCTGAAGTCCAGTTGTCTCTGTTGACGAAGTTGAGGCAGTCTTGTTGGAACACTTCGGCGAGCATTAGGCACTGCAGAGGCACACCGCAAAGGGGTCTTCTCCCTTTCGAAGACTTGGGGCAAGTTTTGGCTAAAGTTGTGAGGCAGTGTTTGGCGAACTTCATGACTAAATTGGGGTCCAAATCTGAACACTTTGAGGCGGCATGAAGACACTCACTAGACACATTTTTGCAAATTTTGGAATGCCAGAAGGAGACTAGAAATTGCTCTTGATCGGATTCTTGGAATGGGAGAATGGTGAAGCCGGTGACGTTCAGCTCGTTCTCCAGTTCGTGGAGGAGATGAGGTCTTGTCGCCACCCAGATTCTCGTGGTAGGATATGAGCTTCGCACAAGAGAAAATAGTTGATGAGCGAGAGGCAAATCTTTGGAGCTCATCTCATCGAACCCATACAGCATCAACTCAATAGTTATCTTATCTTGAGAGGGCGACTGCAACAATGTTTTCAGACGACCCCTGCTATTTTTAAATCTACTCGATTCTGTCGTCAGCTGGATCAAAGCTTCCTCAAAATGTTTATTCGAGAGTTGACTACTTTTCATCTTCTTTTTGATCAAATTGATAAGCTCACTGAGAACCACCAAGATGACAACTCTCCCCTTCGTCACAATTTGTCTGGCGAAACTCTGCAACAATTCAGACTTGCCCATTCCTGGCGTGTCCGCAATCACCACCGGAGAATTTCCGATCTTCTTCTCGTGCTTGTCCAAGTGAGCGAGGAAGTCCGTTTCGGAGAAGATTTCATTTTCTTTCTTCATCTTTTTTGCAGCCTTTTGAATTGTTGACATGTCTCCATTCCCTGACTTCACCCAGAGGAACCTCCCGTTCTCGTGGTGGAGCCAGTGCACAGCTTTCTCCTTTGCCAGCTCACTAATCCTTTGAAAGTGGTCCTTCGTCTCGAGCTGAATGTGTTGCACTGACAACGATGTTTGTGTCAGTTGACTCCCAGATTTGTCGCTGGACCTCTGTCCCAGGTAGTTCGATAATTCATGCTGCTTGATTCCAGTGAAGAGGAGAATGTCTTTGGTGTCCTTATGGAAAACAATTTCTTTGGAGAGAACGAATCTGGAGCGGATCCTCCTCGGAATGTAGTATCTCAGCTCCGCCGTAATTTTTCCAAACAAATTTATTTCCGCCTCACTCTCACCACTTTTTGCAGAGTCAATCTGGTCAATATGTTCTGAAAGTTTGTTCTCATTCGCCTCCTTCCCCTCAATGAGGAGATCCGCTGCTCCATAAAGCTTGCAATCCCGGAAAACCTGAATGACATCATTGTAGCAGTCTCTTTTCATCAACTTCGAATAGAATTCGCTCTTCTGAACTGCAACCCCATCCTTTTCGTGTTTTCCTATTCGAATCTAGAATCATTGAAAATACCCGTTAAAAATTTCAATCATTTTCCAATTAATGGACCTCAATTATAAATAGATTGGAAATGAAGTACGAACCAGTTCGTCTACATCATCTTGGTCAAGGATTCTTTTGGAGCAGAGCTTATTCAACACGCCTTGAGTAACGTCAGTTGACCTGTATAGCCTTGGTCCGTTCGTCACGATCCAGTTCGTTTGCCATTCTTCCATTTCTCTAACTTACTTTCGAAAAAATGAACAAATTTACAAACTCCGAAAGGATTTGTAAAGTTGGCTCCTACTCCCATACTGCAATTGGGAGCTCTTTGCAATTGCAATTGCTACTTCCCTCAGCTCCTTCTAAACAGGAACCTCAAACTATTCCCCCCATTTATTCAAGTGTTAATAATGCTTAATTCAAGTGATGAAATGCTGTTTTCAGTTATAAATTAAAATTGTCACATTTTTTTTTGGATCTCTGTGCTTTGTTGTTGTTGGGCCTAAGGTGTGATCGAAGCTGTCTGTCAACTGGATCTCATGGACCAGTTTGTATTACGAGGATACTGTATAAAAAACACACTCATGCATGTGCACCATTCATTCACACTTGCGAAAACTCAACCCTTTTCCACGTGCACCACAATTTCTCCACAAATCCCAACATTGTGCTCCAGCCATCAGCCAGCACACCAACAGCACATAGTGACATCATCGTCATCATCACCGCCACACTCACATGAAAGATTTTCTTCTCTGCTTATAACTGTACATGCCTTTGTCTATGTACTTTTCTGAAAATTGAAATCAGTTTAAGATGCGAGGGAAGACAAGTGGTCTACCTTGGGTTCCCCTTTGACACGATACAACAACACGCGAGTTTGAGAAGAAGTTGAAGGTCGAAGCTAACTTTTAGGGAAACCTTGACTTGTGACAGGGAAAGGTTCAATGGATTCGACGGAATGGCAAGGAGCTTGACATGTTGATAGAGATGAAGCAACATGCATGTTCGTTGATCTCGAATCTCGATCTCGATTCAAAGGGAATTGACGGAAATGACGCAGACGAGTTGGTAATTCGGTACACCCATTTTCAGCGTAGTCCTGAAAAAGATGAGCACAATTGCCAACATGCAACATCTCCAATTTTAAAGTGTTCACGACGGTATATCAAGATTTGAAACCTTCTGTCGTTCATGACGTCATTGTCGTCAAAGTAAACTGAGACAAAAATCTCTGCCACTTTGAAAATGGGAACGATTGGGAGCGGATAAAAATGTCGTACATATTCCAACTATCTTTACAGGTGGACGTGAGCTGAGCATCCTTAGGAACAGAAAAGACTTTATGCATATATTGCATTGTCTTGCCGTTGTTTCACGGTGACCATACATTTTGAGCGCCAGGGTAGTACATTTTTTGTCAAAAAAGAGTACAAAAGAGTACATTATAAATTTGTAAAAAAAACTATAAGATAACGTAAGTTAAAATACCATGTAGGCATATTTCTCGGATGAATAATAGACAAAACGAATTTTTGGCTGAGTTTTCACAATCATCGTACACAAATGTTGTTCACTGCTGCGCTAAACATGTTGACAGTTGGTAATTATTTCCGAATATTCGCGTGCTTTTCAAAATGTTCAAAAATTGTTCAGCAATTCTTAGAAATTTCAAAAAATCGGTGATTTTATGAAATTTCCCAATATTTTTAGCGATTGTTCGATATTTTTCAACAATTTGTAGCGGCTTTTTCCAATTATCCAACATTCTTGGCGATTATTTGAAATTTCCCAATATTTTAACCGCTTTTTTGATATTTTTAAAACGATTTTAAGCGATTTTTTCCAAATTATCCAACATATTTAGCCATTATTTGAAACTTTCCAACATTTTTTAGCGATTTTTAAAAAAATGTCCAACATTTGTAGCGATTTTTTAACAAAAAGTCCTAGAATTTTTGCAATAGATTATTCTTAAATCACCAACAAAATATTTCAAGCCTTCTAGGGTGTTTCATAAAATTTCCTATAGATATAAAGTATCATTGTACGATTTGTTAATGCTTTACTTGAAATATTT
>JAQFZW010002088.1:0-19943 GCA_034687055.1 Heteromurus nitidus
GTCGGGTTTATAGCGACCCAGGATTTTGCTTGGCTCGGGTCGGCTCGGGTCGGTAGCTGAAGGTGAACAAGTGTGGTCGTCACCAGTAAAGAGAGGCATGTCATTTACTGTCAAGATGACACGTAATGTACGTATTTGCATCACATGTGTACGTTGATATGCGCAATGCTTTCAAGTTGGAAATTGCAAGTGAGCGTTTTTTTTGGCAGACTTGACGTATACATTCATACTAATGCTTCTTGCAATGTCGTGAGTATTAGTTCATTTGCAAACACGGAGTAGTTTGCTGGGAATTTGTAAAGCATAAAATGGCGTTCCAGTTTTTTCCGTGGTCCAGACAACGTCTGTTGTTTAATGCATTTTTAACACTTTATTCGTATTCAGTTTTCGCTTTTAACGAAATATAAATAATGAAATATTCAAAAGTCGCTTGGTTTCCTTTCAAAGCTAATCCATTCGACAATTTTGAAGTGAAAATGATTGTAAGAAAAGGTCATTGATTGCAAGGAGTGGTTTTATAGAATTGATAACAATCCGTAATGGTGCCTTCTTAATTGGGGTTCGTTTCTCGATTCAATTTAGTAAAAACTATGCCAAAAACTAAAGTGTCATAATATGCAATTATGATTCTTACTCGCTTGCTCCTCAGGCAGAAGCCACTGCCTGTTTGCAAATACATCTAGTCTTGAATATACACTCTATGTATGTATATTATGTAACAATACAATGCTACTTTAAGCGGGAAGCCGTCATTATATTCACGGTGACGTGATAACTCTCCCTCCTCTTCTAGCTCTTTTGGCGGATTGCATTCAAGGATCGGCATCACTGGCCAAGAATCACGATGGATTTTAGATAATAAAATGTTAGAGTCCAACATGTGTTCCCACAAACTGAGAAGTTGATTAGGTACACGTACTGTGCAAAAGGTGTACGTTATATGTTAAAGGAACACGTCCTCGACTGAATCTGGAGAGAAGGAGGAAAAAATGCAAGTGTTATTTGATAGAAATTGCGAGATGCAGGTGCTAGCTGACTGCGAAAGATGAGATAATAATGATATATATCTAGGCTCATCGATATAAATATACATACATGTATATAAAGTCATGTAGTATTGAGAACAACGCCTTACACGTATACGTGTACAGCAGGTGTCTAACAGAACGTAAAATGTGCTTGTTGTAGGTACAAACAATTCAAAAGCATCAATGAATTAACGAGCACCTTCAGATTTCCTATCGGACATTCATGATTATGACATCAGCTATGATTTGCTTATTTATATAATTTAAATAAGGATTTTAACTCAATTAACAAATTTGTCAACATATGTGTTTCAGAATTATGAGTTCCATTGCATTACCAGTTCGAAATTTTAATCCTATTGCCAACAATTGTAGTTTTACATGGACACAACTGTGAGCTAACACGGAATTTTAGCATTTTCCCAATATAATGGCTGATAATCTTTTGTGTCGGTTCATATATGGGTTTGTGTCTGCGAGTTTGTACGCCATGTTCTTTGATGAACTATGAGTATATATGCCAAGCAAGCATTGAGAAAGAGAATTATTGTTGAAATTAGGCATGGATAAATAGAAACTGAATATTTGACAGGGTGGCTGGAAGTGGATACATTACAGGATTTCGACGAGATCCCTCCTGTTCTTTACTTATACGAGCATCACCATCATCACTGAAGCAATTTAATTCCAGATCGACCTGTCAAGAAAAATGTTTTGTTTCCATCATCCCCTCTCCTCGTTTTTTTCACAACTGGCAACTTTTACACGATATACATACACGACATAATATATGAAAACTGGTTAGAGCGGATGCCACGTTACTTGAGGAGACGGTTTCATGAGACTCTTTCTATCTACGACTGGTGAAGGATCATCATTGACTCGGTTGAAAGAAAGCGACAGGACTTCCCTCCTTTTTTGAATAATCCCTTGTTTCGCTTGGTGTTAGGATAGGAAGTTGGCAATTGCAATAATAATACACCAAGAGCTTCTAAAGATATATGGACATGGACGTATCCAGACGCTAGCAGTCTAGCATAAGCCGAAACTTTTGTATTTTATAAGTAGCCTTCGTAGATACATGGAATAAAATGGAGTTTTGTAAGTGCAACACACTCCAAAGATGTGTGAGCTGGAGAAGGACTAGCTCTCCGCTGTTGACTTTGAAAACAACCTCTGACAACGTGGTTCAACAGAAAAAAAAGTCACATGCTTGCTGGAATATTTTGGTATAAAGTTTCTAACAAGAAAACCTTATATACACAAGTGTACACCAGTTACTTCTCTCCACTCATAATATATGAGTCAGAGTTACTCGAAAGCATGGCCGCATGGAGGAGAGAGAAGTGTGGTGGTGTTTCCTCACTACAACCAAGTTAAGCTTCTAGAGCATCTAAATAGTAGCACGCTAGTATGAAACTCGATTTTTCCTTTCGTCGGTATTCGGTCGTCGGTCGTCTCCCTCCTCAATCCAACATTGTTCGCTCACTATTATAGTTTCTCCATGCTCTCGTTTTTTTATACTTGGCGTCTAGTGCATTTTATCCAACTTCTACTGAAACATACATAAAAATGCATAAAGAGTGCACACACACATCATGCCCGAAAGCATGCATATTACTCCATCCTCTCTCTCTGCCCATTTTTATATACGGCATCATGGCTTTGCTGCTAGAAATTTTTTTTCTAGCATTTTGCCAGAGTTATAATAGCGGTAATATACTCATGTGCCGAGGATAAGTGTCCAAAATGAATGTACCTACATATATAGTACGTATCATCATACAAATAGCGTGGAAATATTGGGATTGTGGATTTGAGTTTTACTTTTTTACCAGAGCTGCACTTCACTATATACGCTTTTCAGTCTTTTCGACTCTAGAGCCATTATCGTGCCATTGCCTGTGGCTCTTGGAAAAAAATGTGTGTTTTTCCTCAGATAGTCTGTCTTCAACTCTTCCATCTGCTTTTTAGTAGTGAGCATTCACGGTGTGATGTTGAATTGCATGAATGCGTGAAGCTTCTTCACATATACACATTGTATGCAGATTGTGTGTGTTGTGTGTGTATGCAATGGAAACCGAAGCTGAGCTTGTGTTTTGTATATGTGTTTGATGGCATATGATGGTGAATAGGCAGTTTATTTTTCTCGTTTGCCCTTCATATACCCTCTCGCCTTCGATGGTTCACTCACATCAAAATCACCACATCAGTTTGCTTGCTCACTCACATTATCATCATCAAAAAAATTGAGTTCCTCCTCCTACTCCTCTTTCTTTACTCTCAAACTCGAAAAAAATATATCCCAAGAAAATCTTGAAGCTTTTTCGCCATTAGTAATTGCTCCAGCTGGATCTTCTTCCCCGTCCCTCAAGAAAAAGTACAATGTTCAAAGGTAGCTAACGTCAAAAGTTGACAATTTCAGAGAAATTCTCTCGTGGTCACAACCGTTCTGTCGTTTCGCTTCTTTCGGCTAAATGAACACACACACACACACAAATATACACTTGGGAAAAAAGCATGCATGCATTTATGCAACAGTCAGCATGGTGTGGCAGTGTTGCTGTTTACTCATGATGAGGAGGATTGCATGACTCAAAAGCTTTGTTCGGATAGATCAAGCTGGATTCGTCATGGAGTAATGATGACGATGATGGGAGAAGTTTTTAGTGTTGTACTCCATACGAATTAGACTTCATGCAAAGCTGAGCAGAGTAATCACTGCTTTCCATTTCATCCCTGATGTACGTATGCTTTAGATAAAATACATTAAAAATCGTACTCAGCGGACCTTCAGGGCTTTGTGCAATACTCTCTCACAAATATCCCCGTCCCAAAGCACAAACACGCCAAGTCTGATGAGATGTGCTGGGGAACACCGAGCATGAAACCATGGAGAGGGTATGCAACTTGTCAAAATTGTAATCCCTGAAATGCTGTAGAGGACTTCCGAACGTGGAGAAATGTGAAGGAATATAAAGTTGTTCATCCCATCATCATGATACAGGCAGAAGCTTGGCTATATAAGATTCCAAAGGGAATGACGCCACTACCTCGGCACTCGGCACATGAGAAAAATAATGTGCTCTCGTGTGCAGAGCAGACACACTCTTTGTCTTCTCCATAAAATACATTTTTGTGAAGAGAGGAAGGCAAAACCAAGCCATTTCTACGAGAGCATTTTCTCTCTCATCCTCATCCTCCTCTGTTTTTTCCCTTCTCCTTCGCAATATGCCAGATACAGAGACGTACCATATATTTATATTTTCTACGATTTCCCCATCCCTGACTTGCTTCTCTTGTCTTTTCGTAGATACTCAACTCGGCTGTGTGTTTTATTTTTTATTCTTGGAAGCGTGTAGTACAATGTGCTCGCAGCGTGATTTTCTCGTCGTCGCACAAAAACATGCTTGCTTCTCCCCTGAAAGCGTGTAGTAATGTATTTTTATCAGTGATACATAAACAACACATTGCTCTCTCATGAACGGCCTGTGTGTTTGAGTTTGAGGAGAGAACCATGTGGATGGGCCTGACTCTGACGGGTCTCGTATACATGTGCTATGATGGCAGTTGGAGTTCAAACAGAGTACCTACATGAAAAACGGATGGATACGATACACACACAACTTTATAACATGCTTGCTGTTTGCTACAGCCACTTCACTAAAACGCCGAGTACTTGATAACCAACCGTGTGCGATGGTGATGTGATGGTTTGGATTGGAATTCGAGAATGCCATTCCCGTTCTTTGTCAGAGTATACGTAATACACATTTCGTATGGACGTGTATAATAACCATAAGTGTACTATGCTAGAAAGACAAATAATGTGGAAATTGACAGGAGATGTTTTCGCTGTATGGAATTGGTCATGGGCGTTCATCCCATTTACATGTGAGCAACTCTCTTGTTTGTAGCGCAATTAAGAACAAGAGCATTCTTCTGTCATCATTTGTCAACAAAATCAACCATCCAAGCCCAACTCAAGTAGAAACTGAGTACAGCAGTCTTCTTGTGATGACGGGGTTCCATCGCAGCACATTTACTCCAAAAAAAAAAGGTTTTCCAAGTTGAGAACAAAAAGTCATTACGGGCACAAGCAATCCTTCGAGTATAAGGTTGAAACATGAGATTCAAGGTTTTGAACTGTGAACTTGTGATGGGTTGTGTTTTTGTATCGATGACAATAACACGAAAATAACCTCACTCTGACATGACTGACACTCACCTCCCCAAAAAGCGCCTCGATCATAACTGCGTGTTATCCACCGTAACAACACAAAAATTCTCCTTTTAGCCGCATTGACATCTTTGATCCATACATGCAATATATGAATACAAAGCATATGTATCATATCGTATCTTAAATTGAAATCGTTTGTAAATTTTCACTGCGAACCATATGTAAAAATTGTGGGTTAGAGTTTGAATTCAAAATAGTGACCTTGACATTCGAGTTTGAATTCACAATGTACCCATTTGACCAATTTCATTCTCCTTGATTACAATCACACGGCACTATTTTCTCCATGATCCAATACTTCTTGCATGATTTCCATGTGCATGCGTATATATAACAAAATTTATAATAGAAATACGTAGCTTTTACAATACCTAAGCATTTTGTAATGGAGTACAAAGGAACATAATGGGATTGACCGTGGCCATGACTCTTCGATGAAGAGGCGATGACCATTATTACTGGCTCTTGTGAGCAAAAGCAGTGAAATCTCTCTTTACTCCGTGTACGCTGCCACGTTAGACAAACTATATATACAAGCTTCGTTAGTTAGTGTGTGTTGTAAACCATGCATGCATGTCATTTGGATGGAGAGAGAGAGAGAGGAAAAAAAGAATGAGAAGGAGTATTGTTGTCGTGCACTGCCCTGATAGTTGCATGGAGCCACGTCACCACCACCAACCAAACCACCGCCATCATTTTCATCCTTCTCATCATCATCGTGATCATGAAATCTGATCGACAGAGAGTTGGATATAGCCAAGCCACGAGGTGGGCTACTGTTACAAAAAATTCGCTCTTTTCTTACTTACTGTACACATCCTTCAAAGATCTCAAAAGATGCAGGATCATTTTTGGGACGGTTACTAATTCCTGACTTAGCATTCAATTTTGAGCACAAAGAGCAGCAGACTCCATGCGATGCAGTACCAAAAACATTTTTAATGAAACAACCTTCTCAAACTTCGTATTCAGGAAGATGCCATGCCACAAACATTTTCTTAGGTAATGTTATTAGCATTGCTTTATCATTATGTGTGTCGTTATCCCTCTTCGCTCAATTTATTCCCTTTTCTGTCTCGGCCCTGCCTCATCTCCAGAATCCAAGTTCACCAACGTCAAAATCTGAGCTGGAGAAGTACTCAGAACGAGAGAAGAAAATATATAATGTTTTGCTAAGATTTTTCCGACGACAACAGCTCAAACACGTAGAAGTTTATACACCAAAACTCCATTCCACTACACTGATCACCTACTTATGAGGAATTAAGGATCGGATGACATAAACACTTGTGATTTAGAGAGTATAATCAACTCCATGTTGTCCGTCTCAAGGACCTGATATATTACATATTTTATTTTTCCTTTCGCTACCGCGCACCATTATGAGCTCAACGGGTGACCGTTAAAATTGTAGGCATGAGAAAAGCGGATGTTGACTTTATGCCAATTTTCCTTGAATTCTTTCTCTGTGTGCTTATCACATAAGGAAGGGAACTCGTCCTTCGCTCATCTATTTACTTGATCATTTCTGAAAATTCAATTCGATGAAAGAAAATGTAAAAGGCAAAAAGTGGAAGGAGGCAGGAAATTGAAAAGCGGAGAGCTGGTGGTTGATTTACTGGAGGAGAAAGTGGCGCATTTCTCTTAACAAGTTGCACAACATCAAATAAACCTGTGAGAGTAAAAGGAACGTTGAACGATTCTCGGAAAACTACGGATGGTACGACGACCGGCACAATGTTTCCTTTCCGAGTCTCGTGGAGTGGAGTATGCGGGCATAACCGCGACATAGCTTCTACGACTTCTTCTATAGGTACTTTGATAATATATGAACCTAGCCTGTTTTTCTGAGAGGAAAGAGATGCAGACGATGTGGTGCGCCTTTTTGTTATGTTATATCATGTACCAGAAACATGGATTCCAGGATTTCCAGGCAAGACGAAGGGATGGAAAACAGCAACTCTGACTTACAGCGTGTCTAACTTTATCGTAGTAAACTCATTTGCTTCCAGCCGGCTATAAAAATGATCAATATTCCAGCGGTTTGTAATTAATAACAACGGCATCTTAATCTTATTCGGAATATTATGGTCTAAGCACTTGTGATTAATTTGGAGGGATTATAACTGGGAATGGAATGTTAAGTTTGGAGTCAGTAAACCCACAGGAATGTAATACTGAGGAGATCCTTCCATTGTCACACTGACAGCTTCTCAATCTTGGAAACGAATGGAAGGACGCTCATATCCAACATTGAAGTAAGAAGAACCATCACGCCGTAACCATTTCATACGCACATGTCATACGATCACACTAGTGCATAGTCAGGGTATAAAAAGGGTTTTCATTGTTACAACGTGTTCTAGTGTGTTACTAGGTGTGCCTGCCTACCACTCTCACGTTTTTGAGGCGCGCTAGCCTGGCCTGGCATTCTTTGTTTTGACTACATTTGTAGAGAAAAATGTGCGCAAAGGACTTCACTAATCGTAAGCTTAGCGAAGCGGCAAAGCCTATGGTTGTACCTGAACGAGTTTTTAGATAAAAGTTGACAGCATCACATGCCATTAATATAGATACGCTCAACTATTTTCTTGCAATCGGACAAAACAAGTATTTTGATGCTTTGAGAGTGTCATGTCCCCCACTAATTGTCAGTTTTAATTGCAAATGTTAAGTGGGATTGTGTTGTATTTGACTTCAAACTCTACATGGATATTTTTGTCTGCAATAGTATGCGTATGCATGCCTCATTCATTCTCCCGACAAATGCATAATGCATGCAACATGCAATCCACCTTCCACGTATATTTACTTAACTCCGATTTATTCGTAAGCTCATTTCAGCCATTTCTATCAGCAAAGATACTTTCAACCGGCATAAACTTTGACACATCGCATTGCCATTGTATCAACAACAGAACTGCAACTTATATTTCCCTTTTGAAAAAACAGCCCACACACTCTAATCTAACAAGAGCATATGGTTAGTTTGAACATTGTACATTTTCTCAGTTTTGGATATGGTTATGCTCATTCATCAGAGAGCTGCTTTTTTAGTACTAATATCCGGGCATAAGTTTTGAGGCACATCCGTCTCTACCATAACACGATTGTATATATAACTGTGATTACCAAGTGCCAGAGAGGTCTCCGTTCCACACTACACTTTCCCATTCTTTTCATGAACCCGCCAGCCACCCTAACTATTCCAGATACAGCCGGGCGCAATTCTGCTCCCTTTTGAGGAAACAAAATGCTGGTAAAATTAAATACGAAAGCGAATGGCTACTCTGCCACTGGCAGAATTGCTAATCTCAAAGGACAGTGGTAAGGTCAATAGGTCAGTCATTTTAAATTCTGAAAGAGTTTCGTGCTGCATCAAATCAATTTACAGAGCCGTTTGTTCGTTTTATCAGATAAACAAAGTAGATTAATTTATAATTTGTGGCTTTGTGCAACTTTTTTTGTGTTAATGAAAAGGGCCGGTTAGCCGGTGCACCGGTTGTTCTAAGATGAATTACGTTATTTTGCTTTTCTAATTCAATCCGCCTATTTCCCGTCAGCCTCGTAGGGCTGCTGTCTGTCATATCTCTTCGCAAGAAAAGCAGAGAAAAATATACTCCCAGAAAGGAGAAAACTGGCTCTTCTCACTCGCTCATTGTCAGTCGGTCAGTGCAAATGTATAAAAATGAATTGGAACCGCCGAGCGGGTTCCGTTCCATCTAAAAATGTTAAATCCGATCAGATGCGTAAGACCTTTATCGCCCAGAAGTTTCATTCCATGTGCAGATGCATTTATTGCTCCTATCCACATTTAAATACATTGTATGATCTGTACATTGAATCTCCAGTGTTGTTCTACATTTTTTGGACCTATGTTATGTTCACTCTCTTTGTGAAGGGCCTACAGCCTACATACTCTGCTCCAGCGAGCAACCCTAGTTTGCTCGTAACTCTCACCCTCCCTCTCTCTCCCTCTGTAATTACATTCTGGAACATAAATACATATACAGAGTTAGTTAGTTTTCACATGATTACATGCAATACACAGGAGTTATGTGATGTCCATGTGTCTCTGTTTATGTGAGCGTCCATGAATGTTTTTGAAAAAAAAACGAAGCTGCGAGTGGTGACTGCGTGTTTTCTCGAGGAGAACGTGTGGCTGCGGGAATGTGCGGACCCTAAACCAGGCAACCAAATAGTATGCCTTATCGTCAAAACAAGAAGCATATTATGCGTACGTTTTCTAATCACGGATGTTCTGAATATATGTGGACATGGAGACCCTCCATGAGTGTGAGTAACACTAGCACACATAACCCTGATGACAACAAATGCACATTATATGTCTATGATGCTTTTTATTAAAACATTCTCTACTTCCCGTTTCCATTTGGGGGAAAACATCTTCGTATTCCAAAATTCCACTCTCACACTCACCGCTGCTCTCCTCTCTGTTTCCGGAGCGAGGGATTTCATTTGGGACAGGGAGGAGATAGTTTTCAAATGGAGATATATAAACAAATCCCGTAATAAAAGTGGTATGAAAAGCCACCCTTTGTTTATTTGCCGTTTTTTAGTTACTTGTTCATCTTTCCGTTCGAATCCAACATTCCGGTTGCACACCCTGCACCACGCACCAGAACCGCACATGTGTACTTCTGAATTTCACTGGAAAAAGGTTCGTTTTTTCAACGACATAAATCATCCCACTGCATGTTCTGGATGTTATGTTGGAGGGTTCGAAGGAAATAGGTGTGCAAGTAAGACATTTCCTTAGACTTAGAGTACTTAGACTCTGCTCTTTGTTGATTTGCGAAACGTGGAGAGCGGAAAGTATAATTGGTTATCCGATTCTAAGCAACCAGCAAGAGGTCTGCTGGCATAATATCCATTGTGTTGTTGTGTAGCTGAAGATGGTTTCAGCTCCTCTGGCAAATGACGACGATATTATATGCATGTATCACGAACGGGAAGCCCAGTTGTCGGATCTGCCCATGGAGAACACCACAAGCGAAAATTAAATTGTGGAAAATGTTTGAAGAGGACTTCTCTGTCCGAATAAGGTTGGAAGAAGGACTTCGCAGAAGGGAGTCCATTGTTAGCTAAAAGGTCCCTCTCTTCGGACCAGGCGGCTTAGCAACAGAGAGCGAGAGAGGAATACGAGCTTTAGTTAGTCATTATTAATACCTCAGTAAAATGAATTTCCATAAATATTGCCATGCTCTATGTCGGGTGGCCCTTGAGACGAGGGATCCAGAATAAAAGCCGTTTTAACTCTCTGACATTTACGGCATAAAGGTACGGTGAAAAAATGCCAGCACGTAATATAATCTTACGTCTCGTTTTGTTCTCATTCACGTACATTTTTTTCTGCACAACAACAACCTTGTGTAATAAAAATGAAAACGTCCAGGTTTTCTCGGCTCTTAAAGTGTTTTTAGTTCCACTTTGAAAAGCACGCAGTCCTAGTAATGAGTCCCTCGTCCTCTCTTGTGGAACGATGATGGGATGCAGTCAGCTCAAGCAAAGAACCGAGAGCACATTTTTATGCGAGTAATACTTTTGTTATTGTTTATAGGTGTATACTGGAGAGAGATACCCAAAGAGTGGAATGCACACATATTATAGAAAAAGGGGAATTCTTCGTTTTCTTTGTGAAGGAAGGGCTGCTCCGGCTGGTAAATTTTTTTTGTGTTGTGTGCATACGTAGTAAATCCCAGTCCCATAACGTTCTCATGTCTGGAAGGGTCCACCCCACCTCTTGGTTATGTATATGTGCCTGGAACGGCAATGATTATGATGATGACGATTGCGGTGATGATGATCCATTGGTTGTTACACGAGAAGCCTTATAAGGTAAAATATTGATGTTGGCTGCAAGCACTCTTACAAGATCAATTTTGGATGCTGAGGTTAGTAGCAAAACTCCATAGCAAAGTATAGAGTGTATTCCAGCATCTCATATCGGATCTACGATTTTGTAACAATGCTCGCACCGAGTTGTGAATGCTTATGGAGAGGAGAAACTCTTTTCTTTTGCATGACCGCAACAGGAAGACAAAGAAATATTAGCTCAACTTCGATGGAGTTTCTACACTTTCCATTGTGCATCAATACATAATATCCAAGAGGAGAGATAGGGTTCCATTCCATCGCGAGGGATTCATCGAGGAGCAATAAAGTGCGTTTTCATTTCTCTGCGCTTGATACCTTTATCTTCTCTCGTGCATTTCGTTTTTATTACCGACTCCTTGATCACGTTCTCCTTTGTGTAATCCTTTGCTCCCAAGGCAATAATGTTATCTGGAGGCTGGACTCTACGAAATGCTCACGTGCACTAATTTTCAAAAGGAAATTCTAAAAGTCAGTAGTCCCCAACCAACCAAACCAGCATGTATGTATGTACTACCGAGGATGAGTGAGTGAATTGCACATCATGTGCTTCAACAATGGAATGAGTTAGCATGAACATATTTTTCCAATTGGGACTTTTTTGTCTGAGACAAGGTTCTGATTATTCAATACTTCTAATTCTGCTTTGCCTTGACTGCTCTGCTACTGCTCGTCGATCCGTTGTGATCTAAGGAAAATGGAGACAGAGAGAAACTATTCTTCTCGTAGGATTTACCAGGATCTTTATTACTTTTCTCGTATTGTGTTACACATGTTCGACTACCCATTCGATTAAAAGAATGGAGAGCTGTGTAACAGAGATACGCCACGATCACGATTATATGTATGCAGTCAACGAGTATTTCAGGACTCGTGGATGGACGAGTGAAATGGATTACGAATAATAAAAAGAGCAGTACTACAGCACTTATTGAGTGGCTCCTGTCCATGTGTCACGTTTTTACTCAGTTTCCATTTCCAACGAACTGCTACCAATGCTAATGCGCCCTTCCGTCCTTCCTTCCAACATTTCCAGACTGATGCAGTTCTTCTCGCTAGAACTAGATGTTCCGAAAATGTGCTTTTTGTTCCATTTATCACTTCCAGGAATGGCAGGCTGCACAAAATACGCTTTCTGATTGAATCAGCGAGATCCAATGTACTCAAATGGAAGTGGAAGGAAATGGAGTGCAGCAAAATTCTTCTCCAACAACCGTTATCATACAGAGTAAGGTCTTATCGTAGCGTTAGTAAATTTTAGTTCAGGTGGTCACATGTGCCGCAAATTATTCATAAATAGTTGATTTGGGAAGCAATTGAATAGCGCTTAATAAATTTTTGGCGTAATGTGGAAAATTTTGGAACGGATACGCTTATTTCGAAACCATTGAGTGCTAAATCAAAAGTACAAAAAACATTTCCTTAGTGCCCATACTTGTGGACCAGAAACAGAATTTAATCTTCCAAAGGTCTAATTAACTCTTTCCCAGAACCAGTTGGGAAAATATATTGTGGACTTGGGGAGTTTCGAAAACTTCTGTTATTGTAAACATTCGGTCAACACGCAGGTCAACGAAAGGTTGAAAATGCAAAACCATTTTGTGGGCAGTGCAGTGGCCGTGAATATACTACGTGGCAGAATGAAAAGGCAATTTCCTTTTGAGTGAGGATGATGGGACGAGGCGTGCATAAGTCACAGGTAGAATACCAGAATACGGGAGATGATGCTTCCAAGGGACTTATGTAACATATAAGATAATATCATATCAACATAGAAGTTTAGGATTACCTTAGCTTGGCAACTGACTGAGCCTAAGCGTTTTTATATATGGAGAGAGGGGTTGTGTTCACTTATCTTTCACTGTTTTTCATTTTCTACTACTTTACTGCTGGATGATATAAGAAGGCTAGGAATGTCACGAATGCTGGGAGGGTCACGATGAATTGTGCTATTTAAGACGGACTATGTTACTTGTAGATACGTAATACATGTGCATATAAGTAATGCATGTGACTGCATCTACATTCTACATTCCCCCTGTCAAAAAAGGATCCATAATTCTTCACATCTTCTTATATTCCTTTCAGAGGTGTTTCTAAATAGTATTTTTTTGTCAGCACAAAGCCTTTCTATGGAGAAGGATCAGAGCTTTGGGAAATGGGAAAAGTCATATGCACCTGTTACCATACTATGGCATTTCCTTGAAGAATATATATCATTTCCATCCTTTTGGATCCCTTCCACATCCTCAATCCTCATCTTCTCGTGGTAAACATTGCAGATAGATCAAGGTACTACTGCGTAATTGAAGGTAGACAGAGTAGCGAGTACTCTAGGGCTCGGATTCCTTTGTTCCTGAAAGGATTCTTTCCCACACCAACCTACAACAACAAATTACGACTGGAGTTTCTTCTTCATCGTCATACGGAGTATACGCGAAGGGGTAGATGACTGGACTAAAAATGAAGTAAAGTAAAGGCTACTCAACAAATGGCGTCGAAGAACTCGCATTTTAGAGTTGTGTGCTGCTTTGTTTGTAATAAAGTGAATACCACTTGTGTAAGTTGCATAGCGTGTGTCCTGTCCTTCGAAGATAGCGAGAGACAAACACTTTTATGCCTGGATACAGGATAGCTCATGATGTGTCATGTGACTACCTACGTAATACATTTATCTGGTGATATCGTGAAGAAATATTCTAAATTATGGCCTTTATCTTACCTCAAACTCCATTACTAGCAGAAATGATCACTTAAAACAAAGTTTTCCCTGTAATACAAATATCTTAATGGCTGATTTAACTCGTCTCGTATACGTAAAGTGGTTCTGGGAACAATTCCAAAGGAAGAGAAGACAGAACACAAAAAGTTTCTGGTGAAGTCGACGCTATTAAGATCATTTCCTGTTCGCTTAAACAACACCATTTTCTAAACTATTAAACTAAAGGCAAGAGGCTAAGCTAAACTCAAATCGATAGAGTTAATTACAGGACTAGTTGGTTTGTTATTGAATTGTCGCAAATCTTGTGCTTAATTGCTTGTTACAATATATCTGCATAATCTTTTATTCTGTTTATATAATATTTCGGCATAAGTGAATTCGATTTAAAGTACGGCTACGCGCACACTTCAGCCAATGATACCAAATCCTAATTCATTTCAGCAATTTTTATTCACTTCTCAGGTCAAATTATTCAATAAAATCCTATACTTGCTTGTGGCGATTAATAAAGCAGTATACCAGTTGGCAAGAAGTAGGAGCGGAGAGAAGCACATGCTAAAAAAGCATGTGAACATGAACGCTCACCGGTTGACATTCGATTAGTCGGTCATCCGAGTGAGCACCATCGGGCTATTCTCGGCGGTGGGAAAGGTAACGATGAATGCCGAGCAATGCGAAGACTCAATCTTAATGAATCACAGTTCTGAGAATGTCACGTGCACTTACAGTAAATTAGTCTCGCTCAACCAACAACAATGCAACATAAAATAACTTCATATTTCAAAACTTTCAAAATTAAACAGGAATTACATTAAATTTTGAATCATACAAAATTTGCAATTGAAAATTGACTACGTGTGCACCGAACTCTTCCAGCCACAACATATCACTTTATCATCGTTGTTCCTGGGCTTGTTCCAGCAAAATGATGTGTACACGTGTGCATACTCATGTCTCCATCTAGCCAGAAACTAGCGAACTGTGCAACAGAACTAGCGAATCTATAGTGTTATCTAAATCTAACGCTAGGAGAAAGCCGTGTTCGTCTACGAAGTTATACACCTTAAAATGCAAATACATGGAAAACTAGAATGCTGGCTATTGACAAGTCTTTGTCAAAACTATTGTGAGTATTGAGAATGGCTTTTGGATATCCGGAATATAAACACCATGAAACTAGCATATAAATGTAAATTATAATTTAAACTACTTTAAAATGTAGCAACTAACTCTTGTCATGTATTCTTCCTGAATTGTTGGGTTAGCTGTGACTGTGTACTTAATTATTCCAGTGTCCGTAATGGACATTCTCACGCTACGTACAAACATAATAAAAATTACCATTGCGATTATCATTAAATTGCCATTCTTCCAGTGCCTGTTGCCTGGATTAATGATTAATCTATTGATTCATGCATCTACGGATATATATTTATTCATGTTTGTATAGTACTATAAATAAAATTACTCAGATGAACTTCAACCTTGTAATAAGTGCAAAAAAACTTAAAAACGACGAATGAAAAAAGACCCACAAGGTAATACAGTTTTTGTTTTTATTAATGTTTCATGAAAGAAGGGGTTAATATCAGTACTAGAGTAATAAATCCTGTTACACAGCTTGATGTTTACTTTTGTCCCTAAATTCTTAGATGTGGACATTTGGAGATGTTAAAATGGTACAAATATACGTTAATTTCATAATTAAGCATTAAATAAATTAATATAAATATGTGAGGAGAATTAATACTCGGCCGAATTTTAAAATCCGATGTAGGTGTGAGTTTTCGCATAGTTTTTGCTTCTGTCTTGAGCTAATTTGATTGAACCTATAACAGTAGTTATTACTAATTTTCTGCAACTTTCCCTTGCTTTCACCTTTCACATAAATATTTAAATATTATTGGTGTCAAAAATATTGGTAATTTGGTAGACTATAATCTAATGGGCGTGTGTTCAGAGTTTGAAATCGGTTGAAGAGTCTGTACTGTTGTAATCGCCTTCGCAAGCTGCTTTAGATTCGTCTGATTTATCTAAGCAATCTGCTTTTCCGTCACAGATCTGCAGGATCAATACATTTTAATTGTTACGTACAAACAATTAAAAGGTAAGGTATAATGAAATAAGTTAAACATCATCACCGAACGTTTCAGCTGACATGCTTGCATGTGGTTACAAAGCTTACCTTTTCGACACCCACACATGCTCCATAGTGACATTTGAATGATCCCGACGCACAAATATGTTCTTCGCACAGACCCCGAGTTTCATCCGATCCGTCCGGACAATCCACCTACGACCACGACGGCAATTTTAATTTTTGAAGTTTAACATTTTAACATCAAAACTGCATTTCGAGAAATATATGTCACCTTTCCATTGCACTGCGCTGCCAAAGGCCTGCAACCCCCATAGCCACAGCGAAACTTCTTTCCAATGCATCTGAAAATAGATAGTGATGTGCTCTTATTAACTCACGGAGGTTAGAATTGAATTATATTTTCACTATGTAAGTGCGGTGCAACATATTCTAAAAGGTTTCGCTACTCTATTCTCGCTTTTGTGCAAATTTTATTTCTTTAGTAAACATTCTAAGCATGAATTTTCTATATTCCGGTCCCATATGAATATAAGATTGATGGACACATGGAGACATGGACTTTTACGGGAACAGCAATTTAGTCGTCAAGGATTACCTGTTCTTTCTGCAAATATCGCTCGTCTCGTCACTTCCGTCGTAGCAGTCTATTCTGCCATCACAAAGGTGTTTTGGGGCCACGCAACCTGCATGAACCAAGGACGCACAATAGTATGAATTTTATAATGAAAATTCGAATTGTCGAACAAAAAATCAAGCTCAAAAGACGAAACCTCCAAAGCGACAGCGATACATTCCAGGAGCACATTCCTGTTCCAAATTTTTCGTTAGATTTGAATAATTTCCCGTGCAAAACGGAACATTCTCTTCCGATTCATCTTTACAATGCTTCTCGGAATCACAAACATCCAACGCTGAAACCAAACATGTATTTTATGAAATAACGAAAATATTTTACCACACGCACACTTATAATATCCAATAATTTGTACAAGACATACCTGCGACACATGCTTTCCCGTTGCGACACCGGAATTGATTTGGACCACAGACACGTTTCGCGTGAACGAATATACCAAATAGTAAAATAAGAAATAGAGGAAACTGGAAGAATGTGATTTTGAGCATGATTTTGATTGTAGGTGGTACTTTATTGTCGGCGAAAATATTTTGGACGTTATCGCCCTAAAGAATAAAATCAGAGTGAGGTTCACTCTGAGTAATTTCTCAGCCTAGCAGACTTGTGTTCGTAGATGACTTCGATGCATTTTGGTATCACCCGACCAATGAACTTCTCATATAACAGTTAAGCGTCACTTGCAGTCAACCGGTTCTTTTTCAATCATGACATGACAAGATTTCATAAGTGGGGTTTATATTTCAGTATCCACTGCGCCCGTACATCAAATTCTCAGAGGAAAATCCTGGTACATCACAATATCTCAATCTCTGCATAATTAATCTACTCTAAACCGCTGCATCACTTCTCAACAACTTAAACAAACTTGAATACCGAATGAAGCCAGCATTGTGATCTGGCCTGACACTGGCAGATCAACCTACTTAATAAAATCATGGCTATAGTAATGAAATTCACGAGTCTTAAATATGTCAAGTCTTCAACCATATAAACAAGTAGCAGTACTCATAATTAAGTACTCATATGCCTCTGATTCTGATTTGTCATGAAAGTCTTATGATGTCCATTAAGATTTTAAAGTTTCTCATGCTAACACCACGACAGAAGATAAATAATTGTGCTGGCGTGTATGTGAATTCTGCAGTAAGTCGTTAAAAAAGATGATTCGAATACAACTTGTATTTTCTTGCAGTAATATTGTACGGATTAAGGCATTCAGTTTTTTCACAATTATATCGGTCAGGGTGCTTTGATAATATGATAGTAATTTAATGTAAAATTTGTTTTTCGTTTAATATAATTACTACAACAAAACGACTACATCACTCACAATCACAACACTTTTGCTTTCAAGCTACACTTGTTTTTTTTGCATTAAAGTACGAGATTATAGTTACATATAATATTATTTGACTTTGCATATCAGGGTTTGAATTATCGACTACATTCGTAGAAAATGACATTGAAATTTATTTACGACCTGACTTTCCACGTTTGAAGCAGGGCTTTTTATTACCTTTTTTCTTGTATTTGTCTTTCGCCTGTTGGAGCAATGGTTTAATGTGTGCGAGAGAATCACATTCGGATATAGTGTCAATAAACTGGGTGCAACTCATTGCACTGAGATCCTCATCCTAAATCGCGTCATGATTACAAAGAATTAATAAAACTCATCTTAAACATGACACGTGCTGAATATTGGTTTGGCCAAACGTTTTACCTTCACAGATAGACCACAGTCCGTTATGGAAATTCCCGTTAGGCCCATCACAGCACCTGAAGCAGCTCCGCCAACTGTGCCCAGAATAGAGTTCACCTCGTCAAGTGTATGATGAATATTATCATTCGGGTCCAATGGAGCTGTTGGAACTGAAGTTTTCTTCTGTGTATATAGGAAGAATTCGGATTATAATTTAGAGATTGTTCACATTTTCACAATGTCATATATTGTCCTTGTATAACTATTTGGGATTACCGGAGATCTCACTCGACGATTCAAAATCCCATAATGAGACCGTTCCTTAGCAATCAAATCTGGGTGTTCCATTGGCTTTCCATGCAGATTTTCCGCCTACAATTCGGAATAATCGAGTTTGATATGTTAAACTAGTTACGTTGATTTCAAAGTTGTGTATCAAAGGGAGAATATAACGACTAAATACTTGCCAGTAATAATACCAAAATTGTGAGACATGCAAACTGGACCGGATTACAAATTCTTGCGTCTGCCATGTTTAGAAGATTATTTAACTTTACGTGAACTCTGACTTGAATTTTTTGTGCTATTTCTGCCCTAGATAGGAGTGATTTACACAGATAGCTCCAACGAAATGACTATTTTCCTCACTTTCATCAACTCTTAAATACATCAAGTTTACCACGAAATTTGCGTGACGTTCCGATGTTCAAAACAAGTATCATGAGTACATATTATTGTCAAGCCCTAAGGTCATCAGACGAAGTAAAGGAAGGAAACCTTTGACTAGCATTTTCCTCAAATGTTAACAATAAATATCGGGCTAATGATGGGGCTGTCAATGTCAGATTTATTTCTACCTCTACTCTGTTACTTCACCTCACTTATATTTACTTCTTTTGTTGTCAATCTTTCCAGACAGATCCTATCCCATAATATGAATAGAATCGTTGCAGTTCGCAATAATGTTTTGCATCATTTCCGTTTCAAGAATCATGCCATGTGCACGTTAGGTTATGCGTAGTAGGATCCACAGAAAAACCCATAATATATTCTACGGAAAAGTTGGACGTTGTAACATTCCAAAACGGGTCCCTGCTTACAACCTCGAGAATGAAGTGAAAATGATGAGTGAGTCATGTATAGCATATGAAATACAATTATGTTGTCTAATTGAAATCTTAAAAATCCATCTTAACATCCCATTCGTGTAAGCGCCATTAGGATTATATGTGCTAACAATTAACCTAAACAACTAAAGCAACCGTAACATCAGCAAATCCGTTAGCCATTTAGAATTTTGATCTGTGGCCCCTGAAGAGTTGAAGATCAGTTACCAGTTGCTCTTTTCGAAACCGGAATCGAATTTCCAGCAGTCACGCACTAGCGGACTAGTGTTCTGACGGACTAGTGCTCTGACGGACTAGTGTTCTGGCGGACTAGTGCTCTGGCGGACTAGTACTCTGGCGGACTAGTGCTCTGGCGGACTAGTGTTCTGGCGGACTAGTACTCTGGCGGACTAGTGTTCTGGCGGACTAGTGTTCTGGCGGACTAGTACTCTGGCGGACTAGTGTTCTGGCGGACTAGTGTTCTGGCGGACTAGTGCTCTGGCGGACTAGTG
>JAQFZW010002089.1:0-19916 GCA_034687055.1 Heteromurus nitidus
AGTGAGTGAGAGAGTACATGCTACTCGGAATTATTACACAAAACTCTGCTTGAATGCTCCAGCGGAAACTACTTTCTTTTGTAATAAGAGTAGCTACGGCATATACATGTCTTTGTCGGGGTAAAAGTACTTTTCGGAGGGAGGAAAATGCAAACCTCCTCAAGATTCTCTTGGTTGTTTTGTAGTTGAGGAGATGCAATCTTATATTCTATGCATGTGAGTATCCATCCGTCCGCATGAATTTGTATTATTATGTTTCACCCGTGTAATATAATGCGCGTGTAGCCCTTTTTTGGCTGTGCATATTTTCGGAAGTGTGTGTAGTCACTGGTTCGAGACATCGTGAAGAGTGTGTTCTTTAGATTTCTCGCAAGAATATAAGCTCATCATTTATTCAGAAGCACCTTTGATCTTAAAGCAAATGATGGGAAGAAGAAGGAGAAGAAAAAAAAGAGTGGAGAAGAGGATTTGTAAAATAAGGGACCTAAATTAACAAAACAACCAACGTGCTGACTCGTTTGCTCTTTTTCTTCCTTAAAGCTTTAGCATAATAATATCATTCTCTTCTTGAAGCGGAGCACAGCTTTGGCCATTACATATATAAATATGTGATGTGATTATACATACATACATGCTCACTCGCTCATAAATGTAACAATGTTCAAAGCACTTATTTCCCTTATTTGCCTGACAATGACTTCAACTCTATATAGAGTATACGCACACGAAGGTTTTGTAGTGAAGACGTAAATGAAATTGCCAATTGCCTTTGTTAGAGTCACGACTATTATGTTGTCAGCCTGAAAATCCTTATCCGGGAGAGGGTTGCACGAATGAAAAGATTTCCTTTCCTGCACACACACATACACAGTGAAAATCTTGGTGCGCAGGTATGTTCTCCTCCATTCCATTTTCACTTATGTACAACTAACAAGTATGAGATCCAGCGAAATGGATTCATAAATTGTCGGTATACGTTGGGGAGAGACGCTTATCCCCACCGTCTTGGGAGAGGAGAGAGAGAGTGCGAGTGTCTTTCCAAATATAAAAAATAGTTGAATGCCTTTAAGGGTGAAGTGCAGTATGGAAGTGCAATAAATAATTTGATAACTGGAGTTGTAGAGAAGAGAGTGCGACTAAGCAAAATTTAATTCATGGCAAGTGAGGTGGACAAAATCAATCTGACTCAGCTGAGGATTCTCTCCCCTCATCTTTGTAAAGCTCGTTACCAGCACAAGAGGTTCTCTCGTAACGATACAAAAGGCATCGGGCTCAGTTTTGCACTCTCGGGGGCAAGAGGGAGAAGAAGAAGAAGCCAAAATTGTTTTTATAAAGAGTAATATTGACAATAGTTTTGCAAGATTTATTTCTCTGGCGTGTATTTACGTGCGAGGTTCACACATTTGTCCAGCTTCATTCTCAGAGCTTATGTACTGGGAGCTCTCTCTCTCTCCCCGAGATAATGGTAATACTGTAGCCAATCGTCTTGTCTTTGACTGATGGCCAAGGGTTTTCTCTTACAAGGAACAACGGGTTGATCTCCACTGATGAATGTCCTCAAGTTAGTATACTGTCTTCAAGCGTGATTAATGTCAGGCAATAAGTTATATGTTCGTTGTGTGATTGTTACGCTTTTGTAGTTTGGACGAAGTGAGAGCGGGGCCGAGATTTATATTTATTATGTGTGTGCTGTAAAGCTAACGCTTGAGGGAAGGCTTTTCCCCTCTTTCCCCCTCCTCTGATTTTAGACTTTTCGCTTTTGTTTATACCATTTGATATTATTACATTTTGTTTCGCGATGCCTTTATATTGATCAAGAAAGGAGTGAGAGAGAGAGAGAGAGAGATATTCTTGGTCTCTGCTCGCTCCAAATCCCATATCTTTGTTCTTTGGATGCTCGTGTTTCCCAGTCGACATTCATCTGTGAGGCTCTCCGACTTGACTTGGTACATATGGACATTTGGAGAAGGATTCTTCTTGCTTTCCTTGTTGTCATTCCTCTTTGAACTCGACAAGGATAAGTTGGCCAGACTTTCTGGTTTTCTCTCCTCTCTCTCCCCTTCTCTCTCTATATCTTCCCTTTTCTGCATTTTCGTTTTGTTACCCTCGAGTGGCTAGAGAATAAAGTGTTGTTGCGTTCTCCCACTGATTTTCTTGACACCTTTTGATGTACATTCTACAACTCACTACACACCACACACTAGCAAATGATATCCAGAGTGGCTCTCTCCTCTCACTCATCATAATTTGTAACTTGCAGCAAGCAGCACACAGTGGTTCTGCAGGGAATAATGTCGTCTTTTCATGACCTTGCGGATGACGAAGGGCTATTCTTCGAATGCTCAATCAGCGGATCCATTGAAATTCTCAAGTGGTATACATTATATCATGAGATGAATGCAAATATTGTTCTTCCCCATTGTCGAATTTCAAACGAATTCGTTCAGCTCAGTTCGGTATGCATGATAATCATCCCGACTAGTGTGTGTGTGTGGGATTGACTATATAAGTTAAAGGAAGACTCACAAAAATTGACATGATATATCCTAGTCTCTGGTCACACCTTGAGGAAAGTGAGGCAAACTTACAATCTGCTTTTACCTTAGATTTATTTACCATATTGCAAATGAATAGAATATTCCTTGACTTTTATTGGCACTAATGTCACTGCAATATGCTCATCCGTGGTATATGTAAAAACCGCAGTCATTATTATGCAGGGAGAGTAGTGATTTCGCATTAGGCGAAAGTAGACGCGAGTTACGGGCGTGAATTCGAATTGAAGGGAGAGCGTTAAATCAGAAAATGGCTCTTTGATAGTAAAAGGTGACGGGTTGTTGTTCCCTTTGGCAGAACACGTGAAGCTTTCGAGTCTAGGGAGAGCACCGCAGAGGAAAGCCAAAGCCAATCTGATTTTGTCGAAGAGAAGAGACAGATAGAATATACGTATATGTTTCTGCACAGGAGGAATATCACGCACACTGCTCAACTCATCATCAGCTATACAGTCACAACAAGCATTTCCTATTTCTTCGGCAGAAGTCTGTCGGGATTGTAACAAATAGTATGCAAGCATGCTCATTCCTATTATACTTACTTCGTACGGTTTTAATGCTTACTCCTTTTCATTCTATTACAAGAACACTACACCACACCATGATGATCCTGATGATAATGACAATGCGATGTTCTATATACAAAGCAGTTGTGTGGATGTGGATATATAGACATTGAATTAATACACATTTTTATGTATCTATTTACGTATAAGATTTCCATTCCCAAACTGTAAGCTGCGATCTCATGATTTTTAATGATCAATGATTCGAGCATTCCATACCCCACGGGAGGTCTTCTTCCCTTCTTTATCACTGCGAAAAATGTTTATTTGCACTTTCATCCAATCCTATATCTAAGTAATACAATATATGTATATCTGTGCGAGATTTTTTTTTAGTATGATTGCATTCTAGTAAAAGGTTATTAAGCGCCTGCTTTTTCCCCACAACCCATCTCATCTTCATCTGTATTCCTCCTTTATGCGATTTTTGCTCTCTGTAAGGCATTTGTTCGAAACTCTTTTTATGTATTCTCTCAGCATTTTAGGGATTTCCTCTCTTGACTCCAGCTGGGAAAGGAGTTTAATGGAGCTTCCTAAAGGAAGAAAAGTGTCGCGTTAGGTGAGTGAGTAAGTGTGTGTGTATGTATGTCTCACACAGAGAAATGTATCCAGTGTTTCCCAGGTATGTCATCCACATGGTCGTTGTCATCTGCCTGCGCTACAGTTCCGTTTCCTTCCATGTCTTTTTTATTCCTCATCTTGTCAGTTTCACACAATAATTTCCCCTCGACACTATCACTGCTCGAGTGTAATGGTTTCAAAAAAGGTAGAGAGAGAGAGAGAGCAGAGAGAAAGTGGGTGAGAGTGCTTACGCCATTCCATTATATTTTTCTTGTGTTGCACACTGACACGAAGAATGGTAGGTGGGAGAGGTCTTTAAAGGTCTGATTTAGACATGACTGGACTCGAACACGATATCGAATGAATTAAGATCTCAATAAAGATTGACAGAGACAGGGTCGTAAGGAAGGAAGTTCAGCGAAGGTATTCTTTTCCATTCGAAGAAGAATTCCTGTTTTCACGTTATCTTCCTATTGCGACGAGGAAATACACACACACACCGCTTGTGTGCACTGCACAGTGGTGCTCATACACACACACCTTTCCTTTTTAAATGACATTGATGTGTGCTCTCGCTCTCTCATTGTCAGCATATTGATCAACCGGAAAAAAGTATGGATGAATTGGATTGCTCCATCATGAATATGCAGCAGCTCAGTGAGAATGAATCCGTGCTGAGAGTCGATTCCATTTTGCCCATGAAATAGAAAATAGACCGTGAATAATTTAAGGAGATATGCAGATGCAAACATCGCCTATATCAATTCTATCTAAGATTGACATTACTTTTACGGCAGTTCATCCGTATTGCTGTTTTCTGGGAGTGAAGTCAATCACTCTCTCGAATCTTATGGCGAACTTCTTCTTGCATGAATGAATACTACACTGCAAACGCAAAGTGTATTACTTTTATTTGCTAGTTTCCTCATTCTGTTTATCTACGTGGGGTTTGTAGCTTTTGATGGGAGAGTATTGATAAAATAAAATGGCACTACAATAGTACACAAGTCGACGACTTACAGATCCATCTTCGAATCCAATACGATTTCTTGGCACATACACGGGTTTATGTAAATATCAATTAAGTTGTCAAAGAAAGGGATTTGAATTGACAGGATGGGACCATCTCGTGAGAATTAAGTGTGTGCTCATTTTGTTTGCTATGATGTCTTTGTAATCTCTGTTGAGTGGCGAATGAGAGAATTGAATTCAATGCGAAAAAAAGATGAACTTTGACGGAAAATTCGTGATCGGGAATCGGCTACAGAGATGAGTATCTCTCTGCAATTCGAAGAAGAAATTTACGGTGTTGGCAATGAAATGCGACTTTTGAACTAGTATCTTGATGATGTCTTCACCGAGTGAGTTGCTCTTTTCGTCAACTATTATGCGCACTCACATCTCCATCGTTTAGTGGTCATTTGCAGATTCCCCTAGAGTACATACGTAACGACAGTATTAATAAGCTTGAACCGAATGAGCTTATATGCATTGTTTTCTCAGAGGAATTCATTTTTTTCCTAGTTTCCATTGTGTTAGAGAAGAGAGAATGACTGATAGACTTCCTGCCGGGATATATTGACTCAAGAAAATAATTCTCGTGTTCAAGAACAATGGAGCTCGAGACTTGATACTTTTTTGAATGGTGTGAATTAGCAAGTCAAGACTTAAGACAAGAGGCTATACGCGTAAGCGTCATATGCAAATTGGGAGAATTAGAATTTTTTTCAGCTGTGAGTATCTATAGCCAATCTTGAACTTTAGGAAGCGACTTTGGCTTGAGCTGAGCCAAGTATTTTTTTAAAAGCTCTTTGGTCCTTGAACAATGGTGAATTGGTGAATAGAGATTTTAACACTGAGATTATGATACTCTCATCCTCCGCTAAGAAATGAAGCATGTGTTTTGATTTGAATTGAAGGCTTCTAAAGAATTTTATTTTAGTCAATTATTCCCTCTATTGAGTTCGTGTTGAGATGGGATTAAGAAGTATGATTTATTATCAATATACTTAAGTCAGAGCTTCTCAGAAGAGCGAAGAGTGAAGAAGAAAGTATGTGAGGAAGTCAATAATATATGCTTGGCTTCAAGCGTTTGTTGTTGTCAAATGAAAAATTATTTTTTAATGTATGTATCGTCTAAAACATCTCTCCCTAACAAAAAATGAAAACCATCAGTGGCAATTGTTGAAGTCGTTAGACGTTCCGTTCCGTTCGTTGGTGTGATTATCAGGCAGTATTATAAGTCTTTCTTCACGTCGGAGTCTATGCAGGTATCCATTATTCATGTGAAGGATAAATGTGCATGAATTCATTTGTGAGACTCAGGATGACTAGACGACTACAAGAGTTAGATAACTCACTAATGAGAAATTGGCCTAGTTTGTAGCTCCTCATCTCTCTTCCTGCTGTGCTCCGACTTTCTTGCGCTAATGATCAAGCTGAAATATTTTCATGAGCTTAGTATCTCGTTCCCTTTCCAAGTTTCTCCAGATTTGTAGTTTGCATTAGCTGGCCATGTTTTATATTGCTGATTGCCTTCCAGCACTTCCATTTTCAAGAAGATAATTTTGCAAAACTCTGTCCTGTAATTGGTAACGCAGAGCACAACCGAGGAAAGCTAATCTAATCTTATGGTGTCATCAACATCAATACTCAATTGTACAATGGCTAAGAAATGGTGGATGCGCATGTATGCATGTTTGTGTCACAAACCTCGTGTGTAGAAATATTTTTGCATGTTTGACGTGACTTGATATTCCAAAGCAGAGATAGTACACCAACAGCAGCACATTGATGTATTTGACAAGGCCATTTATCCTTCCGCTCAAGCCGAAGCTATTCTCTCTCTCTCTTTCCATTTTCATTTTCTTCAAGGTTACTCATGCTCGAATTTAATCATAAAAAATGTTGATAGTTTCAGCCGAGCTGTTTCCCCGCTTGAGATTGTCATCATCATCATCATCATCATCACTTTGCTATCGAGTTTATGAAAATTTTGTGAATTACACAAAAAGTAAATAAGTGGAGAAAAGTTTTCCAAGTGGAAATAAAATGTGTTTGATTTCCATTGTTCAGAGCGGAGTTTTCGCTGGTGGAAAAAGTTGTTTCTTTGATATTCATGGTTTACTCTTGGTTAAAAAGGGGTAAGATGCTGATGAAACTTCTTCTTTTCTCTCCCTTTTCCAATGAACGTAATTAAATTAGGGTCGATTGATTCATCCTTTTGTGTTCAAGAAAATACGGTGAAGAAAAAAGTCTTTCTGTTCAGTCTGCGCGCAAATACTGGCACACACGGAGAGAGAGAGAGAGAAGAAAAAGTTTTCCTATGAAAGGGAAGCTCACTCTTGTTTGATTGACAGAAAGGAAATGACAGAGTGCTAAAGGGTGTAAAAAAGGAAGATTGTGTAGGTACATTCTTGTATAAAGACTTTTACTACAAGTCATTCCTTTTTTCTGTGTCGAGCTTCCTCTCCAAAGCACCTTCTTTTTTCCGTGTGTGTATGTGTTTGTACGATGAAACCATTCTGCATTCTTGTCTCCATCCTATTTTTGGCAACTAGACTGATAGCTCTCTCCTTTTGTGAGAGACTGGCACATCACAGAGCGATCAGGAGAATTGAAAAAAGTGAATCACTCCTTTTCTCATGAAGATTTATATTCGCGAACATATACGTTCTTGTATATCTACAACATTATTTGTTTTCATGGTCGGCCGTCTCATGTGCGGTAGTCTCGAATGCACGGAATGTCACACATGTGCTTGTTCAAACTTCACTCTTTTGTGGGGAGTTGCGACAATGCTCAGATGCTCAGCAAATGGAGTTATCAATCAACATGTAATATTTTCGAGACGACAATTGGCAGAAGAAAACTGTTTCAAATGATCTTGGAGATTTTTTTTTATATTGATGCAACTTTGATACTTTCCATTCATTCATCTTGCATTGAAAATTTATTTGAAAGGATCATGCTATTTTGGGGATTCTTGCTTGAAGAAAGAAGTATATATAATGGTGTCTTCACTTACGAATCTCTTGTTAGAAATTTCTTCCAAATTTGCAAATGCTTTTCTCCTTTCAACCTTCTGATTTAATTTTTCAAGTCACTCATCTACAACCAGAGCCGCCTCCAAATCTACATTTAATCCGATGTAAAAGCTTTATATCATTTTTTAATATTCTCTGCAATTCAAGGGGAGAGTATACATATGTAAGTAGTTGCCTGTATATGTTGCTTACTTTACAGCTTTCTCCATTCCGATGAAGGTGTAATTTGGTGAGCGAGAATGAACACATATACAAGAAGTGTTGAGTTGAACGTTGAACCAACGCTGGAGGAAATGAGCTCATGTAAATAATATTTTTTTGTGAAATCAAGTTTTAAATGTTTAATGCGATGAGTAAAGTGGCGAGTGTGTGCTATCCACATCCACTCGAATGGGTTCAGTGGGACGTGAGCGAGGAGGGGGAAATGGGCATTTTCATCGTCATCTTCTTCAATCCTCTGGTCTGGGCTAGCTCCTTCTCCAGTCTTTCCCAAGCCCGCTTGCGTCTGTTTATTTTCTATTTTTCGCTCTCAGTCTACCTCTCTCTCTCTTTCTGTTTATCCTCTCGGCACTCGCAAACAACCCTATGGATAGCAATAACCTTGCAACAATTCGCAATTGTGCATGCGAGGAATCAGCAAAATGGATATGAGTACAACTCATGTCGCATAAATGATGAGCTCTCTTCTCTACAAAAAGAGAAGGATCCACAAAGGGATGCTAACTACAGGCTAAATAGAATATTGGCTAAAAAATATCATATTCCAACAATATATTTTTATCCCTTTGTGTGTTCACTCAGAGATGAAATAATAGTGAAACACATGTACACATGTTCCTCCTCCTTTTTGCATTCCTCACATTCCTTTCGCACACATAATATCACGAACCAGATGAAAAAACGGGTTTACGTATTACGCAGAAAGGTAAAAAAAGGGGACGACGCGGAGACGAGAGGAATTTTTTTCTCTCCAATTCTCCAGTGAAGAGTGAAATTCGAATGCGACTGTTTGGAGAAAATAAGGAGCGTATATATGGTTGAACGGATGTTTGTACGTGAGCTTAAGGCTCAAGGGAAAGTGTGCATTTGTTTTTACTTGTCCGCAAGACATATTCATACGGAGAAATATGTAGGAGCTTTCGACGAATAAAGCTATGTGAGAGAAAAAGGAGAAAACAGATATATATGCGTTAGAGGAAATAATCTTGTGCTTTCTTACTTTAAACCATTTCCTCTAAAAAAGATAGTGAAAAAAGATGGAAAAGATTCGCCTTCTTCATTCTTGTTATTCATAACGTTAACCCAGGCACGGGACGGTTTTTCGTTTTGTGGAAAAAAAGCTCAAGCAGTCAAGCATTTTATCGATTATCAAAAAGCCACCAGCGGAATATGTATGTAGGCTTCCGGGAAAATATTAAAGCATTGTTGAGTTGAAGCTTTTTTTCCTCAACAATCACGCAAATGAAGAGACTGACTGGCTTTTAGCTGAATTGGTTGTACACCACTTTTTCACCATGTATCCATCATCTTTCCTTTTATTTTTTCTTGTTGCTTTCTCTGGTGACAGCTAAAATGTCTAAAAGGAAATATTCCGGAGGGAAGGCGAACGAGATTTTTTATGCGATTTTGGAAAAGGAGATAGTGCTTTCCTATACAATTTCATTTCTCTCACGATACACGACGATGACGATTGGATGTGCTCGGAGTGCAGAAGTCACGTTTTGGTGACTACTTCATAGGCAATGTGTAGACAAGTTGGGTTTTTATATACTTTCTTGTTAAAACTCTTTTGTCATTTTCTTAAAGTTCTTACCAGATTCAGGAGAATAATGATGTTGGCTTGGTTGAAAAGTAATGGATATACAGATAACTACTAAAAGGTGAATGAGGTACTTCGTGACGTTCCGCTGGTTTTCCTGACTCTCTGTTCCAGAGAGAACGTTTAGCAAGATTGCAAGATTGCTCGCTTTCGCATCATCACAACAAATATATAAAGGGGAAACCAGAGATAAACATGTATGTGGCTTGCAGGACATAGCACAGTTTGAAATAAAATGTTGAGGATTCGCATGAAGAATTCATGGTAAAAGGTAAGTAATATTTGTAGTGCAAATGTTCAATCCATTCCATTCCAGGATTTCTCCACACAAAGTGACCTTGCAGCTATTTTACTTTGTACCCATTCTGTGGAGAAATGCTGTAACAGCCACTGGAAGAGATCAAACGTGTACGAATTTTTGGTTTTGCCCTAATGGAATCTCTCTCGTGTGAGTCCCATGCAGCATATTATTGTCAACGTAATGGATGTAGGATAATGAAGGGAAAACTTGTCTGTCGTGTTAGAGGAAATGAAGAGATTAACGGGTCGGCCTAGTCTTATGTCTACTTCGCTCCTCTTCCCCAAGGTTTTTCCTCCTCTGGCTGAGAGTGAAATCCAGTGTGAGGAGATGGCATCTTCATAAGTAGTTGGGAAAGTATAATGTATATTTATTTTTCGATGTGTGTTTCGAAAGGACAACACAACCAACCACATATGTATATAACTGTGTGTGTGGAACCCCTTTTATAATGTGTGCGGGCTAACTTGGTGTGATTACCACCAAAGATATTTTCTTGTTTTTCATTGTAATTGGCTGGGTGATCCGAGGAAAAAGTGTTTACGGCTAGATTTGTGTATCGTTCTACAAAACACGGAGTTATCCCGTCCGTCTGTATTCGTAAAGTTTTTTTTGTGTGGTGGTATGGTCGTTTGTCCATTGCAGCAGATGTACATGAGCAGGTTTTACAAGTGATATCAAAAGACAATCAAGCAGAGGGGGAAGTGAAGCTGGATGACTGGTGTCGGTTGAATCCACAGAGAAAGGATTACGGAAGGATATTGCTTACCCATTCCCAACATCTGTGCTCAGAATGGCTAAAACGTATACACACACACCTTTTCTTTTCATTTCTACAAATAGTGGAGAAAAAACTCTCACTCCACATGTTGTACTGTGAGGAAACCACATTTGTAATCTCTCCATATAGCTGGGAGAAAACAGGATATATCAGGGTGTAAGTGTGTAGTACATGGTAGTGAGCCAAAAGTTTAGGGTTTGGAGTAGTTGTGGCACCCACAATATAGCCTTGTTGCGGTATGAACGTGCCTTTCGCATCTCCTCTCTATATTCCTCCGCTCTCTCTCTCTCCTTCATTACACCAGAAAAATGGGTTATAATACACACCCGGACCACTGATATTTGTTTCTGTTGGTTGTTTTCGCTGGGAAAACTTTAATTATTTTAATTGCCCACGGCAGAGAATACCACAAAAGGGGAAAAGTACTCACGTAACACGGTATATACCAAACCAGATAGAGAATATGGCTTCAGCGTTTTTACGTATGCAAGCAGACTGTATTAGAAGTATATACGCCTTACACACATAAAACGCCTTTAATATACCTTTTGTCTGTAGTTTCGAGAATTGTAAGTATGTGTATGTTTTTTGGGTCATGCTCATTCTAAGGTTTTACTTTTGGTTTGACACTTTCACCATTTCCACTCTCAACTTTTGAGAGAGAAAGAGAAGTGAGCTCAACTTTCAGGGTGTGATGCTGCGATGATGCTGTGTCAGCTCAACGGATGTTTCTGTTTCATTTACTTAACTTTTCTGAGTGTTTTCGTGTGTGATGTGATACTCTGATTCTCTCTCTCTCTCTCTTACTCACTTCTTTCTTCCCGTCCTGACTCCTCTCCTTTGAAAAGTGAATGTAAGCAGATATTAGGAGGAAATGTGTATAAAATATCTTGTATCCGATCAGAAATCTTATTGTGCCTTCTTCACACACATTACGCTACGAATCACACGCTTATTGTCAAAAGTTTTCTTGCTGGAAGAAGATAAAGGAGCAAGAGGAGAGCTTTGAACGGAATAATGCAGTCCATTTTAAACATTAACTTCAAACATGCATGCATTTACTCGAGTTGAAAAGAAACACAATGGGACACTTATGTACATATGTACGTAGATATATTGTACATGGATACGTATTTATATCTTTCTCTTATATAAGTTCTCAACTGGGAGGTTATATAGATTGCACTTTTCTCCCAAGAAAGTTCCACAACTGAAACTGAGAAGGTGGAAATGGACGTGTTTTTCACTTTGTTCACTCGCACGACAATTTCTCTCTGTTATATAAACTATACAAACCCCATTGTACTCCTCTCTGTTATCATCCCTACCCACATGGTGTGTGGTGGAAGAAGACGAGAGAGAGAGAGAGTCGTAATATGGCACTACATAATTTCCTGTTTTGTATTCAGTGATTGCTTCGCACATTTCTCCTTTTCATCCACTCATGTGAAGGGAATAACTGAAAATGTCAAGTCGTCCAAGGAGTAAAATGCGAAAATGGAGGTGGCAGCCTACTGGCATTCTACAAACACAGCAAAAACCTTCCCTGGGCCCACACCAGTTTCCCCTTTCCCCATTCTTGTACCTTTGTCGTTACTCGTCTTACGAGCATCGTCGTGTGTAACAAGAACGATGAGATGGTCCAAGTATAATGTTGAAGGGAAATTGAAATGGTCGATGACGCTGTTGACAGGAGAGCATTTTTATCATTTTACTTCCACCGCATTGAGAGCAGGAAGAAGGTGTGTATGACCATACAATACTGGTGCAGAGAAGAGAGAGGAAAAACCCACCTAACTTACGTTGCAGCATGAATACGGTGAAAGCAGTATCACGCTTGATTTGGTTTTTTTCCCTTTCTCTCTCTCTCTCGTCCTCATGTTCATCCACATGTATCTCCACTGACTGATTGTGAGCAGCGTCCGTCCACTTCCATCCACGTATGAAATGTTACACGCTTCTCCTCTCATTGGGAATATGATGGAGAGAAAAGAGGCTCGAGAGAAAGTTGGAAACGTTTCCTATTATCATGATGGAGATACATGGAGTCGTTACTCGAATACGAACATATGGACGTAGCTCTTCTCTTTCCGTGCAAAATAAAGACCTTTTCGTTGTTATTCTGTCAAATTTATATAAGCTCTATACCCCGTTTTTTGAGGATTTGTGTCTGCACGCTGCAGCAGCTTTGTCTAGTCTGATGACGTTTATATATAGTATGCATGGTTTTCCAAGGAAAATGTTTGGGATTATTATGATGGGTGGAAAGAATCGTTAGTAGCGTTTCCTTTCTCTCGCTCTGCCTCCCTCTCTCTCCTCTCTCTAGCTCTTGTGGGGAAGAAAAACACTCAGCAAGGTTGGTTCTTGTGGAGAGAAAGCAGCAGGAGAAATGGACGACTGACTGTGTGTGGTTCGTAGTGCGTTGTTCAAGTTGCAGAAAAAACTTCTATCATCTATTAGGAAAAAGAGCAGCAGGAGAAAAGTGCTCAGTTCCAGTTCCAGCTTAACATCCAACTTATTCCCGTCGATCGTCTACGCTTCCGTTTTTCGTCTTCACTGAAATATTGATTGGTTCAAAAGTGAATGAGACGAAGAAGCAAGGAGCGTCGTTGTACATATACACATTCCTTTTTTTGGAAAGACATATTTGAGAAAAGATGTCTGGCAAGGGATACGATACTCCTCTGGAAAAATGCATCTATTAAATACATAAGATTGGATTTCTTTCTTCCTCCATTATTTGTGCAGGCTACAGGAATGGATCTCCTGTGGAGAAGAGGAGCATTGTCGACTCTCTCAGAGAGAAAACAAGAATTTCCACTTCTTTCTCCCTTTCACAGCGTACGCCAATGTCTCGCATTATGTTCTCGTGGAAAATTGTAACACATTATCTCATGTTTGTGGGCGCTTTTGTATCCTTCTCCCTCCACCTAGATATAGCTTCGAACACACAAACATATAGGCACACGTAGAGCGAGAGAGTTCGACTTTGGTAATCTTTTCGCAGTTGTAGAAAGTGGTTGATGGGCATGTAAGTGTCCTCCCAACGTTTTATTGTGCAGTGTGCACACGTTTATGCTCTTGTATTTTATTCAACAGTGTAAGTGGGCAGCAGGAAAATGATGCGAAGGAAAAAGAGAAAAAATGCCATGTACATTTTTCTCTTGAATGGTTATCCTTATCCCATTCCATTTATAGACAAACTGCTGCTGTATCTTAAGTTCCGGTATAGTAAGGAAGGCACAGGGTATAATTCAAATTTAACTCTATGATATCATCAGTTCCTTTTATGCTGAACTGGACTGGGCTGGACACAAGTTATGTGTGTAGTGTTTTTATACCTGCCTCGCGAATTCCATTCGAAAAAGAGGAAATTGCTTTCGATGATCTTATTGTCCTCTTGGCTTACATTCCCAATCTTATTGCAATTCACATATAAATTGAAGACTATAGAAGGGTGGGGGGACGTTGTCGTTTTGAAAAAACAATGAGATACCTTTTCGGGCAGATGGGATTGCCAACTATAAAAAGAGAATAAGTGGCGGAGTAATGTTTTCTGTCAGTAAAAAAGGACTTTAAGGACACTGAAATTTCCTCGATTGTAATTGCAATGATACTTTTGTGATGGTTTGTTTGCCCATCTGCTTCACTCTTGCTGTTCATCTCGAAGGGATATTGCGATGGAGGAGACAGTCGAGCAGTCTTGTGACAATACGCACCATTCCTGAAAAAATACGAGGATTTGGCAATAAGGTTAATTTCCTTTTGTCATCCTCAGACAAGTGAAAAAAATATGTTCAAATTCTGAAAATATTTACCTACCTTACATACATTTCTACTCGGTCGTATATGAGCAGGATGAGCGAAAGAATTTGCAAGTTGCCAGTAATGCCGCAAGGGATTTTGGATGGCGTATGGGAAGGAAATGTGACATGAAAAGTTCTTTGAAAGGGGCTTTCCAAACATGCACTCATCCCTTTGGATCATTCACAGTTCACTTCCTTAATTTACGATGGGTTTGCTGCCCTTCCCCTGCGGTTTTAATTAAATTTTAAAACACAAGTTCGACCGCGAGCTAGCAAGTGCGCCATCCACACTAAAGTACTTTTGTATATAGAATGTCTATAAATTAAATTGAATAGAAAATTAGCAATCATAGTCTCAATTAATACTTGTAATACTTAAGGAAATTCCTCCGAAATTAAAATTTGATTTTCCCCGTTTTGTATGTTTTTTCAGGCGAAGCTCGAGACAAAAGCGTTAAAGGCGAAACGACCAGGCTTCACAGATGAAAGATACAATGAGACATCTTACTACACGGAAAACGGTGAGTTCAAAAACTTTCTTCCATATTTTAGTACACATAAAGTTGCAGTCGATAAAATGTATGAGCCCTTTATTGATTATTACTTCTAATTATGTTGCATGTGTGAATGCGCGTCTTCTGGGAGAAGACGGGAAAGTTTTCACTGTGCAGTGCACTGCCATTCCTGATTTTATTGCCTCATTAAATCCTCATAACTAAGTGGCTCTTTGGTAATATTAGTAGTGTGTGTGCAGTGCAGTCTATATGTACCTTTGCGTGAGTAGCACACAGACACATTCACAAGTCATCATGAATGATGACTGTGTTTGTGAAACTTAATGAATATGAATGTGCCCATTCAAGATTGGGAAGGAGGAAGGAGGGTTTCAGTCATCGGGATAGGTAAAGAGTTCCGAGAAAGGGAAAGCGTAGAAGTGGTGAGTTTTCATTTAGCTATGCCAGATAAGGACGTCGGGTTTCCTCTTTCTGCACCGGGAAATTTTCCGGAGAGACAGATGTACGTAATACTACTTGCGCACTTGTGTGCATACTTTTCTCCGCTGGTGAGTATAGACACAAGGAAAAGTTTCTTTCCTTTCTCTCTCTCTCTTGTGTTGTGTTGTGGTGTCTATTTTTCATATTTCATTTTTAAGTCGGGTAATGTTCCCCATCTACATAGTGGTGGTATTCTTCTGTTCTTGTCCTGGAATGGAATGCATTTTTTCCCAGAGTGATATAATGGAGGGGAGGATATGAAACGAAACGCTCCGCGATGCCATATGATCCCCGCGAATATTATTTGAGAGTGATGGTGGTCTGGTGTGGTAGTGTGGAGAAAACTTGAAATGTTTTTCATTTCGGTCGCTTACTCCACCACGAGAGAAAGAGAGGGAGAGAGGAATGGAGTTGTATATATGGAATGAGGATGCAGGTTTTTTCCTCTTCCTCCACCTCTTCCTCTCCCTCATCATCATCATAATCATAAGCATCTTTCTCCGCTGCATGACATAAAGGGATTATGGCTCGTTACGTGGCCTTGTTCCTTGTGTCTTTTTCCTTGGTCCTTGGGAAACGAGTTGAAAGAGTAAAAGGAGATATGATGATGGCGGTATAGTAGCAGAGGAATAGAGGATGCATGTTGATGATGATGACTCTCGCCCTCTCCAAATAGATATAAACTTGTAGATGCACACAATATATATAAAGAGAGATATGCAAAACACGCATACACTTACTACTTACACGGACGTCTCGCGATTAAAAAAGTTTTTGCATGGGAAAGCAGCAAAGTATGCCAGAACAGAGAGAGAGAGAGAGAGATGATGCCACATATTTTGCTCGGAGGCCTCCTATCTTTTACCCTTTTCACAAGAGGGGAAAGCACAAGAGGGGAAAACTTTCACTGTCAGTGAGCATGTGAAACGAGACAGCAAAAGCTTGCATTCAAAGCAACTATGCTAGCGTGGGCCTGTTGTTGTGCACTCGAATTTCGAATACATACATACAAGGAGATGGAGCAAGAGGTAGCAAGTTTTGGGTGAATTGTCAAAATGTTAAAATGCTCAGGCAGCAGCAGTGGTGTTCGAGCTCGAGCTACGAACGGGGACCATGTTTTTTGACGGAGGAAAAATAACTAGTCAGGCTGATGAGCAAACTTAATACATCATACAGGAAAGTAGCGTGTGTGAGTGCGCTAGAAAAGTTGAAGTCTGCCATTACTTCCAACTTTTCCAAGTGTCTTGTTGTCTCAAAGAAAGGGGGAGATTTTTGTTATGGATTCTTATGGTGGTAATGACGAGATGAGAATATGATGGTAGTCTGCATCGTCATCTTTACTGTCTTCAAATTTTGACTAGTGTGCACCAATCCTTCAAATAATTCTTGAGTTGAGTTTTTGAAGAGCCGGAGCGGAAATCAGTTGTAGAGATGATTATGCCGGTCTTTTGATCCTTTGGCTCGTAGTGATGACCTTTTATATATGTGATCACGGTACATATTTTCCCCCTTTCATCATTCTGATCCTATATGAAAAAACATTTTGCTTTTCTGTAATTTTCATGTCAAATCTTTCCGACATTTTTTTGTCCCATTAATACTTGTACTTGGAAGTTTTTTTCATCTTCGTAAGAGCGTACTTACATTATAACGCATATATAGTGTTCCATGTGCGGGCTATTTTTTGCGGAGAGTGCTTAAGAAAAGAAATTGGAAGTGGCAGTTGTGGCTCAGCTAGGAAATACATGCTCCACTCGAAAAAAAATTGATCGTTTTTTGGAATGCTTCCATCTGCTTTCCTCTTCCCCGGTTATTTTTTTTGAAATATATGACGGATGGATTGGGCTTCTGCTCAGTTTGGCTCCCACCGTTTTTCCCCTCTCACTCTCACTTGAGCCCCACATGTCAAAGTGTCTGAAAGTCAATTTTTCTTTGTGAATTGATGGAATTTCAATTTCACTTCATCTCTTTCCTCTTATGCTCTACTAGTGTTTCGCATCTCAATTTTCATAACTCATAACTACTCTTGTTGCATGAGTGGGAGAGAGAGAGAAGAGAGAGTGGTATGCACCCGCAAAAAATATGCATCCTTCAGTGAAACATGTTATGCACATAAACCAAGGGAAAAACCTGACGAGAGCCAGGAAAGCGAAAGTGACTGGTGTGGTCTGTCTCGCTCACAAGAGAACACAAGTTGTACTTAATTTGTGTGAACCACTGCGGATTTTTTCACTGGAACTCAATAATAATTTATTAGCTTCCATTCTCCTGAAAATATCCTTCCGCTATAGTGTGTGTGGTTGACAGTGACTGCTTATGACTTACTCATGATCAGACATAATATGGAAGCTGCTTTGACTCTCTCAGTCAGATGAGGAAATTATGCTCCAAAGCCAAAGCGACAATTCCAAATCTGGACCATCAAAGGGGCAATGTTGCAAAATGAATATTGCCACATATATTACCTTTACAAATTACAAATTCCTCGAAAATGAAATGTCAGCATAATGTGAGCATATGATTGTTTACTACAACCATTAAATGTTGAGCTTTATTGTGGAAGGGAGCAGAGCAGGCAGGGATATTTCCTCCCCTGAACCCAATTGAACTTCCATTTCAACGTGAATTGAAACCTAATCACATCGTAAATCAGTTGGGAATTATAATTCAATTCTAATATTTGACTTTGAGTGGGTGTAATTTCTAACTAGGATCAGAAAGCAGCAGTTATCTTCAAGTTATATACTCCCAGAAGAAGTGAGAATATTTCATTTTGTTCACTTCGCCTAAGGTTTAAATGATAAAACTGACAAATGGTGCGTAAATCATCATTTACGGCCAATACCATTACCAATTCGTGGAAAAATTTTCTATAAAATTCTTTTCGGTTCGCAATACAATTTATACATTTTCATTGCGTGTACGATTTGATAACGAAGGGGTTGCTTTTAGAAATGGCCGGGGTGCAGTATATATTTTCATTTACCAAGCTATAAGTGCACATTAGTATTGCATTACTTTGTTCGCTAATGGTTTTGTATGGATTTAGTGTTTTGTGTCAAATCCAGGACTCACTAATAATAATAATAATAAATCGGTTTATTGTCACATTGGATCCCTTTGGATCACTTAACCTGTGGTTGGCACACATGCTGAAAGTTATACAAAAATTGAGAAACTTTGGGCAAATACAAACATGACACAGCTTGCATTGCTAAATAGACGACCGAGCTACAACAATAATTGGTTAATGACAATATATTTCGATGTCTATAAGCTTTCTGTCACCAGCGGTGTTTTGGTTTAGGTTGCCTACGTCTGCTGTCTTTGCTAAGCTTTTATATTTTTCTATGAACTCATAATGACAGCGTGATTGTTTGGAGAAAGTCCACTGCGTGCATGTCCATGTCACTCTGACAGTTAGCGCGTTACACTAACAATCAACCGAAAACTTGCTCGTTTAAAAAGTAAATGTGTCGTATGACTTTTTTGTATCCAGGAAAGTAAGTCCGCAGTTTATGACGATAGGAAGTACATATATTACTTTTTATGGCCACTTAGATATACAGCTTATAGGACAGGAAGATACACCAACTGGATTTATATGTATCGAAAATGATGTACCAGAGTAAAAATATAAAGTAAACATGAGAGGATTATATGGAGAGACGAGTTCATCAAAATTCTGACTGGAGAAGGGAAAAAGGGAACGCACACACATCTCACATGCCATGTATTTTTTGGAAAGGGTGTCGGGTGTCACAAGTTTGCTCTTCCAATCCATTTATCTTTGACTTGACTGTTTCGTGGGGGGATAAAAAACTATATAATATTCAACTGCTGTACACTTTACTCCGAGGAGAGAGCTTCTGGCCAGCAGTTTATCTCCATGTTTTCCTCTCGTCATATCAGAAAAACTTTCACAACCCACTACCACACACCAGGTTTTACGTCTCACGAAGAGGAGAGAGAGAGAGAGAGAGAGAGCAGGTTCGTTTCAGGCACGTCACTGAATTGTATATGACCAGTAGCAAAGTAATATTTACTCACTTTTTACTTAATGCACGGGGAAAAGTAAGCAGAAAGGCAAGTTTTTTTGTAACCGTGCCTTGCTTCCGCAATGGAAAAAACTGCATTCTAAACATATCCGAAAGGAGAAAGCTCCAGCGGGTCTGTCTTACGGGCTTTTATGGATGACTGAAAAGAGAAAAGTTTTTTCCACTTTTTTCTTCTTCTGGCAACAGTTTCCCGTTTTACGTTTCGAGTTTTTCCCCTCTAAAATAATGCAACATGGCGTCCCAGGAAAAGCGTATGTGTGCTTATATAAAAAAGTGAGAAGGAGGAAGCGTGTACGTGAATGTCTATATGTCTGCCGTTGAAATTCATGCGGAGATAACTTGGCCATCATCATAATCGTATCCGAGATGCAAAATTACCTAGACTTTTAGTATCCTCAAAAGCCCATCTCTGATGGGTATGTGTGTGTGTG
>JAQFZW010002090.1:0-19907 GCA_034687055.1 Heteromurus nitidus
CGAATTCTCACTATGGCATTTTGCGAATGAGTAAGTTCAAGTTGCTTAGCAAATTGATTATTTAAGTGATTCTTAAGAGAATTATTGTCAAGTAGGGTACTTGGAGAAGACAATTCCACTCCCAGAACACAATGCTTTACTTGCTGTCTTTTATTACCTATTTAATTGTGCACATGATTTTATGAATGTATTTAACAATTTAACTCGAATTATAATATTGTCTTAAAATTACTCGAAAATGCCTGCATCTGCATTGCTAATTAAGATATTCAAGCTATCCAGCTAAAGTGATAACATTCTACATGGTATGAGATGTCTTATTGGTGTATTGCTTATGTACTTACGTGCAAATTCACTTAGATTTGAATTCATTACATTTGTGCATTTGCTACGAATACGTAAAGTAAAATGTTGTATTCTATTAGTACCCCTTTTAATAAAATGTGTTTTCTTATGAAACAACTCGCTCATTATGAATATTAACCCCCTTTCCAAGATCACAGTCGAATTTCAAAAATGGTTTCTTTTCGTAGAATAAGAGAACTAGATTAGATCAAAAATACTGAACGTTTATATAATGCAATGAGGAACTAACAATGATTAAATTAAAGCCAACTATTTCAAGAACTGCATCACAGACATATCATACGATTTAACGATATTCAGGTCATTTAGTTAAACAAAATCAGCCTGTCAGCCATTTGATTATTGCCTATCGATAGACAAAATCTTACCTTACCAATACCCATTTTCGAAAAATGTCACAGATTGATAGACTGAAGTGAGGGTTTTGTCGATATTTAAGGGAGATTCTTCGCATAACACATAATTCTAAAAACTTTATGCTTATCCAATTACGGTAGACTAGTAGTTGAATTGAAGAGCAACACGCTACAAGAACAACAAAACTTTTGCATGCCCCGTACTTCCTTGCAAATAATCATCGGTCCAATGCGTCCTTCTGCTGGCCGGCAAACCTGACAAATATCTAAAAAATAAAACGCATGAAGCATGTATTTCTTGTGTTGTAGTAGTTGAAAACAACAAGTAACTAGAAATAATTGCACTTACATCATCGAGTGTGGTTTGAGACACAGAGTAATCCTCAATAATTTGATCACTTTTATATTCATTTAATGTGTTAAAAATGCCACTCAATTCCACAACATCCTGCGGAATGTTGAATTTCAACTGTGAGCAATGTTGATCTTCCAGCGTAGCAGCACTTATGTCACTAGATATTCTTTGTAATAATTCTCCTTGAAAGTTTTCTGAGCATCGAATCGTCACAGTATAACCTTTGCCGAATCTGTAAGCAGAATTAGATTATAGTTGTTTTGTGAGTACGACAACCAAAGCATATAATAGACAATGCAAATTAATAGAATATCTAGAACTAAATATATAGAACAATCGCAATACCTATTTTTCAAATGCTGTAAACTTCCCAAACACATAAACTGTCCAAGAACAGATATATAATACACAATGTAAATTAAACATGATATTATGATATATATATCTCCAGAATCCCAATATCTATTTTTCAATTTCAAAAACGTACCTGTCCATTCACCATTATAGCGATTTTTGTGCACAATACTTCACATTCTTCCATTGAATGAGATGTCAACACGACTGTCTTTCCAATGTGAAGTAAGTCAAGAATTACTTTCCACAAATCCCGTCTAGCGCCAGGATCCATTCCACTCGTAGGCTCATCAAGAAATATTAGATCTATTGAAAAGTAAGAAAATAGGTTACTCATGGATGTCAATCGAAACATAAGATTTATGCAAATATTTGTCACTCAGAATAACCTGGGTCTCCTATCAATGCAATTGCAGTTGAGAGCTTTCTTTTATTTCCTCCGGAGTAGGTTCCACTTCGTCGCAGGGCATATCGACTTAAACCCAGAGTTTTTATGAGCCGTTTGGCAGCCTTCAAAGAGCAAAAAAAGAGTAACACATACATAAGTTAATTTTAATACAATTTTAACTCAATTTAACATTGAAAAAATTCATTATCTGTCGACATTTTAGTTTAACTCACGGTTTCTGTTGCTTCTGAACTCAAACCACGCAATCTGCCATATAGTAATAACAACTCGTACCCTGTCAGGAGTGGGTCAATAGAATCTTCTTGAGGGCAATACCCAAAATGTTTACGCGCATTGTCTAGGCTAGTCTCTACATCGGCGCCACAAATCTTAGCATTTCCAGAAGAAATTCTGACATCACCAGTGAGCATCTATCATGGTGATAAAAGGCATGTCAACAATTCACTTGGCCGTTTCAGATAATGTATCCGCTATTCCGTTATAACAAAATCTGTTAAACTACCTTAAATGTGCTAGTTTTACCAGCACCGTTGACCCCTAAAAGGCCAAAGCATTCCCCTTTGCCCATTCCGAACGTGAGCCCATTCACGGCTGGAAATATCTTCCCTTTGTAATACTAACGCGTACACATCAAAACAATATCAAAACCACATATCAAGCTGTTTGGAGGACATTACGCCATTGCAATATAATTTTAACAATGGTGCTACCTTTGTTAGATTCACTGCAGATAGTGTCATATTATGGCCATTCGAATTTTCTATTCTTTCCCTTTCCTTTACAACATCAATGTCTTCCTCACAAGGTATCCTCTGAAATCCAGAATAACACAAGGTTAGTGTATATTCATCATAAATATTGACAAAGCTAAATTCGAAATACCTTCTTGGATGGAAATAGTTTGCAGATCAACATAAGCACGTGCCTATACTCAAACAGTAGATTCAAACTGAAGTATACAAGTCCATGTATGCCAAGGTAGAACAGCTTTTCACCAAGATGTTCCCACTTAAATCGATTTACTTGATAGTCCGTCTGCATTGCTTTATAGCAAGTGAAATATAACGGTGGGTTAAGAGTTGTGTATCAAAAATAAATCAATATCGAACGCTTTAATCCAATTTTCATACCGAATGCATTGATTGCAGTATTTTCAACGTTCAGCTTAACTAATTCAATGCAACAACGCCCAAGACAGTAATGTGGGAACACCAGAAAAACTTTCTTCAAAATTTCTCCGACTTCTTCCAACTCCTGTTCAGAAAAAGCGTCACAAATTGTTCAGACATTCATCAGAATTACGATCTAATTATGTAGCTTAGTTCAATTACCTCATCTCCAAATTGTTCCAATACAAAAGTGGAGACGGTCGTAACCACTCCGATAAATAGATTACTACATGCAAGAACCACAAAAGCTGTGCTAGGAACTCCAAAGAGGAAACTAAATGGATACATTGCTGGAATTGACGCCCAACTGCAAGTCAATCGTAGAAAATACATTAGAAACACGAACGAAATATTAGTACAACAATAAATATAACACTTTCAATTACCTACCCATATAATAAAAGTAAACATAGAAAGGACCAAAAGCTTGGGGCTCCGATGTAAGCTTGAGCATCAAATAATTTGAATAGTACAAGACATAATACGGTTGGCACAAGATATTTGCCCTGCATTAAAAAATTAAAAATTAAATGGAAGTCGATTCAGTATTAAAATTGGTTTTCTGAATTTTAAGACGTACCATATCAAAAATGAAGTTTGCAATCCAATAGGTAATTGGACGAACTCCAGACACTAAATGTAGATGTTTCCCACCACATGTACGCTCCTCAATAAGGTACACCGTAAATGAAGCAGGAATAAAGCTTAACGCAAATATAATACAAATCGCATGTATAACTCCAAGGCCAGCGGTTTTCCTTAAAAACAGAACATTGCTTATTACAGTATATCCGATTTTAAAGCAATATCCTAACACGGAAGAACGGGGAAGGTGACTTACAAGGATTCCTTAGTGTTTTGTGATTTTGTTAGATTCATAGGGTGTGTCAGTAAAGTAATTCCAAAATCAGCTTTCTGCTCAATGTATTCCGATGGAAGTTTGGCACGTAGCCATATATTGTGCAGCGCATTAAGGTATCCCACGGAGGAGAGCCAACCTCTATTTTCATACCAAATCTATGCGAGCATAGAATTGAATATAATATCGTAAAATTAAGGCATTAATACAATTATTGTAAGGATTTTGTTCGAAGCGTGATATTGTGCCTCACCTTATAAATGTGCTTCGTGGAAGGAGGTTTAGTTCCCAGACCATCAAGTATTAGCTTGTCCAGTCTACTTTCTTCAAGTTGTTGGATTTCCGGTAAAGGGATTAAGCTGGTCAAGTTCTTTAGAAGGGACAAGTATTGAGCAAAATTTGCACCAGAAGGTCTCCGCAATTGTAGCTCAAATCCACCATATCGAGAATCAATAAATTTGTCGTATGTCTTCAGTATCCACTCAGCAATATTTGTATTGCTAACATCAAGGATGTAGTCGTTTGTTTGGGTCTAATAAATAAAATCATGTATGACGGTGTGACAGATGTATGGAAACATAATATACAAATTGTAATGTCTTACCTTCAACTTCGGGAAATGTTCACGATTTACACTTTTCGGACATTGTAAAGTTCCTATCGCACACGAGCAATCATCGAACTTTGCCCCAGTGAAGTTCATTCGTGATGTATTAAACTCTTGCACTGCGGTACTACTCCACCGATCATGATTGCATATATTAGCACTGCAAACCCAGAGAGATGACATCACAATCATTTTCTTGTCTTAAAATTACTTTGTACTAAAATACATAAATTGTAATCGTCGGTATGCACATACTTGTGTTGGTCGGATAGACAAGCGGTTCCCATTCCAATAGGTCCAATCAATTCATCAACAAAACTTCTAAATTCGGATGGAAACCCTCGTCGCCGAGTTCGGTTTGGTTCGGAGAAATAGATGTTATTTGGGGAATTATATGCCCAAGGCGTAATTTCTCTTGGAGGCTCGTCCGTTGCAGGTGGTAAAATAAGAGTAAAGGCCAACGTAATCGCTATAAATAAGGCTGGAAGAACAATCTAGAATAAAAGTAAACATGTTTAACATGTTTAGCAAGACCTTTTCACTTTTGAATTTGGAAGCCAGGTTATCACTTACCTCGAAAAACATAGCTTTCTTGTTGCGTTTCGAATTCCATAAGCGTTTCCTGATTATCATATAAATCTGGATGCAGAACATGCAGCATTTGCATGCAAACGGACAGGAAAGTTTCAATTTCTCCATAAAAGTTACAGAAGTAGAGGTACTGTCTGGATGAACTTCGTCAAGAAGGGTGGTTGTTGCCGCTTCGGGATCTTCACAAGTTACATCCATTTCTGTACTATCATCATTCTTTTTCCCAAAGAGATTCAAGACCGTGATATCGTCGCTCAAATTCGTTCCATTATCTGTATCATTACTTCCATTTTCAGCATCGAATGACGTTCGAATTTCGATGACAGTTGTTTCATTGCCACTTCCAGCAGGATTACTTGTACCAGATGTACCAGAGGAACCAGAGGTACTAGTACCATTAGACGACGCTCGTTGTTGGGGAATTATTGTAACAGAGTTTCCTCCTCTCCTCGATGACAGACAGCTTGTAAATATTGCCATTACTTTTCGTTTACAACTGGAGCTTAGTGCTTGGAATGATTCCACATTAGTAACTAAGTCGTCAACAGTAATTTTCAAGAACACGTCTTCCAAACTAGTGTCCGAAATTCCATAACTGGATATTCCAAGGTAGTCTAAATTTTCGTTCAGCTGAACAAACAATTGAGAAAATTTTTCAACTGTGCCATACGGCAGCAGTAACGCAACTTCAGATCCAACGTTTTCAGATACAATAGCATCAGGTACAATGTCCCGAACAAATTTTTCTATTGATTTGTCGTGATCCACTCTTGATGACTCGTTGTTGCTATCAGGTGAATCAGAGGGAAAGCTGTCGTTCTTAACAATGTGCAAAGTGTAGCCTTGTCCAAAATGTGATTTCAGAAATATACTACTTCCGAGAGCCTTTAGTTGTCCTTGTGAAATTATGGCAATACGATCCCCTGAATGAAACAGATTAGTCATTCATTAGTCACTCATCTGAAAACACGGTTGCATAAAAGATTATGGAATAGATATTCACATACCCAGTATATCAGCTTCATCCATAAAACTAAATAAAAGTCAAGAAAAATATTCGTTTCAAATTCAGTGTTTGAACAATTAAACGAAAGAAATGTGTAAAAATTTAGTCTACTCACTGTGTTGTTAAAATAACAGTTCTCCCTGCCTTATACTTGAGCAATAGTTCCCAAATCGAGCGACGGGAATACGGATCGACACCACTTGTCTAATTACCAAAAATATAAGAAGTCATGTATTTTAAAGCATAACATTAATATGTATACTTCCTCATAATTTCCTTTAATTTAAATGTGCCTTACGGGTTCATCCAGCAGCACCGTCTTGGATCCGCCAACAAAAGCTATTGCCACAGATAATTTTCTTTTCATTCCACCGGAGAGAGCATTAGGATAGCTTTTACGTTTATGAGGAATGCCTAAATCACGCAGCATTTCATCAAACTCTTTCTCCACTGCTTTTCCTTTCTTCCCTTTAAGCATGGCGTAAAATTGAAGGTGTTCATGAACAGTCAGCCTAGTAGACAGGAAAATCAATCAATTAAACCAGCATAAAGGGCGTCTGCTTTTATTACACCTGTACAAACTTGATTAAAGTATTCTAAAAACTTCACTAAAACTCACCAGTCAAACAGAACGTTGTATTGTGGACAAATTCCTAGATTTGTCCGTATTCTATCGATGTCAGTTCTTATGTCAAGACCGTTGATTAATGCAGTTCCTTTAGACGGTGGAAATAATCCTGTCAAAATGGAAATGGTTGTGGATTTGCCGGCTCCATTATGACTGAAGAAAAATGAGTTATCAAATTACAAAACGTGCAACATAAATTAATACGGGCCTTTCTTGGATAGAAAATGGAATAATAGTAAAATGGAACACACAAACATACCCAAGAAAAGATGTAATTTGATCTTCATAGAAATTTATGCTCAAGCCATGCAAGGCAGTTTTACCATTTGGGTACGTTTTACATAAATCAAATATTTCAACCCCACGTTTTAATTCCTCTGGTTCTTTCTCAATAGCCTGGTGAGCTTCTAGATATCAGAGTAATGAATATATAAGCGATTGATTAGTTTGGAATACATTTTTCATCATTAGGAGAGGCATTTATTTTCACTTCCACGTTTATGTGGCATAGTAGTGAAAGATACACACAAACGAAATTATAATCATGCATTATGGTATTTACCAAAAATTCGATCCCCTGCATCGTCGTGTCTCATGTATTTTGGATGGGCAGCGTTATTTTCATTCGGCAATTTTGAATTCCTTGACGAGAACCAGTATGAAGATTTGAGAAAGAAATCCCAAGGCCTTGGTACTCCAAATTCTCCTAAATGAATGAAGTATGGAGGATGATTACACCAAATATTTAATCACGATTTGCACATGATATTAAATTAAGGGCTAGAAACTTACCTGGGAACACTGCTTCAATGTACCAAGTAAGAACAAGGTAAAGCACGCTATCAACCCACAGCATCATGATACAATACGAAAGATTGAAATCGTCATCTGGCAAAGTATGCCATGAAAGCGTATCCCAATGAGCCCCTATGCCATCCTGTTCATAGCGAGCAAGGTATGTGCAACCAAATCCGAACGCAACATTTGATATAAGACACTGTTAAATAACAATTATAAAACCAATTTTATCGAACTGCATAAACTTATGAAACAATGCTTTTTATGTGTCAGCCCTAACTTACGCCAGATAAAGTTTCGAACCATCTCAAATTTTCCTCCCAAATCAACATCATGTTGTACGGCAGATAGGATATGAAAAATATGACTCCACCTTAAAAATTGAAGACAACAACTTTAGTTACTTTAATCTTCCATCCAATGTCGCCTCATATTCATTTACTTTTCAACTTACCAGCTGCTGCCGCAGAATTTGCTTGTGAGAAAAACGTTGATACTAGAAAGCTGAAACAGATTGTAGCCACCGTGTAACTGACAAGAAAAATCCATATTAGAATTGGATCCGAAAATTCAATAACTTTGCCGTACTGAAAGAAAAATTACAAGTTACAAGATTTACTTTTCATCATGACCAAAATAATATATCATCTCTATTAATATTTATGCCCGGCAGGGAAAACATGTAGATTTGTAAGCACCTTCAAAATAATGGTTAGAACAGTTGACGAAATGAGCATGATCACAAAACTCTCAATGAACCAGCTAAACCATACAGCACCATTTGACACTCCCATTATTTTCATTACTTCACGCAGTCGCCGTTCTTTCTCTAGAACTACAGACTTGACGATCATAGCAGACGCATAGACCCAAGATAACACCATGAATAATGGAAATGTTCTTGAGATAGCTCGTATAAACCTGTAAAAGTACAAAAAAATGCATTGCATTCACAGTTTGAAAATTCTATAAGATTTCCTAAAGTTGATGGTTAGTTTATTGCTTACTGATCCACGATATAACATGGGTACGGATACTGTTGAAGATATACTTGCTCTTGGGATAGATCTTCGCCCGTGACGGCTTCAATAATACTGCGTTCAATCATTTCTTGTAAATAAACGAACCCGTACGTAATGTATTTTAAATCAAACAAAGGCCGTCTACGAGGGCCTTTACTTGTCAGTCTATCCTTGATGGCTCGTGTGCCATCCACTTTGTCACTGTCCATTCTAAGATTACAAAGATTTTATAAAAACACCTGTACATATCCAAAGATTATAAACCTGAGATACAAGAAAAATCTTACCGTATTTTATAATACATGTGAGAAGGAATCGTGGCATTGGTGGCATTCATATCATCAGTGTTGGAATAAAACACTATCACAGCCCATAACTTTTCAGCGGAAAGCAGTTTATATCCAGCATCTACAGCTTCCCATTCAGTCGGAAACGCTTTCGTTTTGTTGTATCGTACACACTAAAACATGAATCAATAATTCAATCGAATAATCCTATCTAATTCTAAGAAATAACATTTTTCTCACTCACTTACCCCAATCAACTCTGAGAGTAGTTCTGAAGCGTAATCCAGTCTTTCTAAGGTATTATGTATGTCAGTACTGTCGAGAGATTCTGCACCTGAATAAATTCTCTCAACCACGTCATCCGTTAACTGTACTCCAAGAGCACGGACAATATTTTCAATGTTGCTCCGTTTACTCAAGAAGATCTAAAGCAAGGAATACAAAATCACTTATTCAAAAAATCTCCAAATCTCAAAAAAAAAACCTTTTGCAGATCTTGTCGGGTTTCTCTAAAATATAAACGTTACCTTGATATTGTTCAAGTCATCTACATTCTCTCGTATCCATAATCGTATACGGTGTAACAACTGAAGAACCGAGTTGATCGTCAACTCAGTTTCTTGAAGCTCCAAGAACTTCTCTTCCACTTTACCCATAATTAAACGAGTTGCATCGTTGTCTGGTGCATAGAAGATATATCCCCTTATAATAGGTTTGATTTGACGCCACATGAATGACGAAATGGGCATTGATTCCAGCCGCTGAAATACTGTATTGCAAGCTGGAGATATTTCTGGATCGTTTTCATAATGATGGTCAGGATTCCAGTCTTTTAACCGATCCCGTAAACTATCATATCTAAAAAGCCAAAGAACGAGTATTGTTCGTGTTTTTCACGTCCAATCATCTTAAAATATCAATGTCATTGACTTTTAGATGTTTGCATACCTGTTCGCTCTTCCAGGATCAATACCAAATATACTTTGGTTCCCTCCTGGCTTAACCCCACACACCCCTTCATAAATAAATACGCTTGCCATTTCAGAACCTGTCATATTTGCATATCCTTGAAAAAATGAAGCGATTTCCAATACTTTTCTGCAAGCCATAAAACAAAACGACCAATAATTAAACGGGCTTTTAAATTTAAAATTGTCGAAAATAAATTTAATTTGAATTTTCAAAATCCTACCTTCCAAGTTTATTTAAACTTCCAAGTGTTGTAAAGTCATATGGAAGCTTGTTGTTCAAAGGATCGTTCGTTTCCGTTTTAATGCCTGCATCTACTGGTCCATTCAGCTGTTTAAAATGTATTTGTAACGGCGATTGCCACATCATTAGTTCAAATTGAAATTATAATTGATTCAATTTAATACAATAATTTTCTGTCTCACCTGCGCCAATAAACTGTCACGATCTAAATACGTATTGTATAGGAACAACAGTGTAAAAGCTTTCGATCGATCTAGGTTGCATAAGCGTTCAAAAGTGTCTTCCTTGGGAAAAGACACTAACTCATACGTTGCGTTCAAATCGCATTTTTGATTTTGGAAATCATCCAACATAGACCTTGCAGTTTTCTACAAAAAGCACGAGTAACGTTTGTTAAACGAAGATAGAACCTTAGAAGCTTACTTGTATTAAAAGACTATAAAAGACGTGTAAGATCTAAGTAAAGTACCTCGTCAAATTTATCGAGATTCAAAGTAATATTTAAAAACTCTTCGACTTCCTGTCGTGAAATTCCAGTTGATGATTTCACTGCAGTAGTAAAATTATGTAGTCTTCCTGGATCTATCAAATCCCCTAGCTTAATACTTCCTACGTGCATTGTGTGCAAAAAATTGTAATTTTAGTTCATTCTTGATTATTGATAAAGATAAAGATCGAACAATTTATCCACATAATGTTAAGTTGGAAATGGGTACCTAGTTTTCGAAGGTTATCGGTATTTTGAAAACTGCTGATGAGTTTGACATAATCCATTACATCCGACCACAATCGTGTGATTGTCGCTCTACTTGCGTCGTTCCCCAAAAGGTCCTTTATTATTGGAGTAGTTTCACGAATGAATTTAACAAGTCTGTGTGTAAATTAGCAATAAACAGTCAATTGATTAGCACATTTATAATATGCAAAATAATTATAATAAAAATATACAATCGAAACATACAATGCATCGTCCCAACGGCTAGCGTCTGTATTTTCCACATACTCGTCATAACACGTATTGTTCAGGGTGCATATAAAATTTTGAAAAAACTCGAATCCACCAACGGATGGTAAAGCTTTCTCGATTACGTGACCTGTATTGGATATAAAATTATTGCGAATACTGAATCATTGTAATATGTCTTTAGTTTAGTTAGTAGTAGACGGTTTACTAAAAGTAGATAATTGCTTACATGATTTCTCCCTGTATTTTAAGCCACGAGTCCTTACCCACATAAGTATCAGGAATAGAGTTAATGGCCATAAGATTTCAATCAGCAAACGTTTCTGTACAAATCAAAATTATTATCACTTTTCTTTAACAAGTGTATGGGATTAAAAATCCATATATAGTAATGTATGTGACATTATTAATTACATTATAATGTAATGATTATAATCAAAGCTGTAGTAATAGTAATTTGATAAGCATACCTTGTTCCGTTTACGATGTGTCCAATTCTTCCACATTAGGATCCGCACTTGTTCCATAAAGGAGACCATGTTAGAATTTTAACCGTCAACCAACGGTGAATGGCGTCGATGCAAATGACGATGACAGCCCTAACTTTTTACTACCTACAACCTACGAACGTTCTTCAACTAAATCTTATCATTGCTTATTATGTACAATAAAATTCTAAAGCTTCCAAACATGAGGAGACTAGTTCCCACGATTATTAATTAATTACGGATGTTTTTTATAAAGCGGGTTAGTATTACGATGAGAAAATAAAAACATAAAACTCCGTGCGTTTTCCAGAGGATAGATAGCTAGACCACGCTAGACTATGGCTAAAGCTAAATGACAATGCTAACCTATAGATCACCGGGTTGATACTAGCACCTGTTTGCAAATAATACTTTTTATTCGCTATGCTGCATTAAATTGGTACGCCCTTTTCCAGCAAGTTACCACTTTTGACTTTGCTGGAGTGTTGCGAAGTCAAGTTCGTTAAAAGTTCTCAAATTCAATTCAAAACAAACTTATAACGAGCACGTGAGGTTGCTACGCTGTGTATTGTGAATGCCGTCGACTTCGACTTTGCTTTGGTTAAGGTAAAGACACCTGACCTGACACCGGTAATTAATCTAATTAGCACATACCTGCAACTGCAACATGCGTCATGTACACTGTACACAATATTGTCCTTAGTCCCTTTGTTGACTGATCAACTATGTGACATTCTACGTACCCTTCTTCTCAACAACCAATACACTAACTAACCTTGACTTGACTTATACAAATTCTGTCTGTCACTGTTGACTGTCAGTAGTCTTCAGCCAACGGAAATAACGACACCTCCCTTCTTGTATCTCAGTGAAACGATAAAAGAATCCATGTAACCTGAAAAATACATAAAAGTAAACTAATTAGCGAAAGCGTGTTTAACTTACAACATAATGACTTCACCTTCAACTTCAACCCGGTAGTTCTTATCATAATAATCATAATTAATACCATCACTGCATTACCTACAAATACCAGCCATTATTGTACACAATAATGACGTCTACTAATAGACACATCTCCTCCAACTCCTTTTACTCCTTTCCACACGCAGCCACAAGTTTCCCAGCAATTATTGATTCGATTAGTCATTTTTAGCACGAAAAAAACTACTTTTTACATTACAACAACACATTCAATTCAGCTCCTCCACGAAAACTCTGGACTGGAGCTCAAAAATCATCTGCACACGCATGAAACTCCATCTGATTCTTGCAGTGTGGCTGTATGCATCTCGTGCTTTTGTGCTGACCGACCACAGCACATCTAAATACACGGGACGTCTTTCGACGTTTATTATTGCACACCGTCTGCTTGTGTACTTTATATCGATCCAAAATTTTCAATGTCATATTTTCCAACATTTTTTTTGCTGGAACGGATCCAGCAGCATGTATTTTTCATATTATCCGGACGGGGTTACCCACATCTAAAATCGCTAGTGTCCAAAAAAACAATTTTATTGTGAAGGTTGGTATTTGATTGACAGCCAACCAGTGACGAAAATACACGTGACGGTGGCAAACGCTTTTATCCAGGCTCCAGATGTGAGTGACGTTGTGCGAGTGCTTTTAGAAAGTGTTGGAGGAAAGATTAAAGATAATTAGAAATTCAGCTCATTAATGTGATCAGTGATTGAGACTCAATCATTATCATTGAGTGATTGCAATTAGTAAAATTATTGGCTTGGGTGCATTAAGCAGGTGTGAAGTTGGAAAAGAACGATTTTTGAGGAAGACCAGAATAATAAATGTGGATTGGCGGCTATGTTAAAGAATATGTAGACAACAAACATGTGATGTGTCATGTGTCACATTTTTTTGTGTGAGTAAGCAAAAACGTGTGTTTACTTCTACTTGTAAGCATTTGTTTTGGTGCTTTGACTTCGTCATTTGTGAATAGTGTTCCGGAAATATAGCTCGGGGATAAGGGATAATGCGGAAGATAAGAGTGAGAGAGAGAGAAGAAGAAAAACTAAACAGTTTACTAATTGTAAGACGTTATAGTAGAATCAAAGTCATTCTCGGCAACCAGCTATAGTTTGGTAGTAGTGTGGTTGTGGTCTGAAGATCATTTTTAATTTAACTTTATTCTGAAGTGGATAATTTTGAAGTGTGAAACTGAGTCGATCATGGGAGGGCAATTTCGTGTTACAATATGGGATCCGTGGTTAATTATCAGCCAAATTTTGACGATCCAAGCATACTTTTACTTTACATTTTCACTCTTCCTGTTGTTGAGTTCGGTGCTTCTGGGGAAGGAAGCCGCGTTGGCTAACATCTTTAGTTATAGGGTGAGATTTTAAATGTATTAAATGTTAAATGTGGAATTAATGATGATTATGATTACAGTTGATGACTCATCAACTGTGGACTGAAATATGACATACATTAATTTGTGTTGGTGTGATGTCTGTGTCTGTTGTTTTTTAGTTGTTGAATGACGTATTATGAATTGGCTAATTTATATTTTAACTATTATTTAATCTTTAATATTTGTAGGCCCTCAGCTTTGGCGATAGTCAGGGATTTGCAGCCGTTATTTCGTACGTTTTGACTGCTCTGACTGGGTACGTACTATAATACTATCAATCAACTACATAAATTTCAAGAGAAAAATGTTTATAAAAACTTTCACCTTATTTTTCGGCGTATGAAGGTGTTCTGTTAAAGGTGTTCAACAATAGTTTGTTTTATTGATTTTTACAGATCTGCTGCGTTGTTGATGGTCGTTAAACGGACAAAACAATGTCTGGATTTTACTGCGACGTGTTTTACTATTCATTTATTTGTTGCGTGGACTTATAACGGTTATCTTCCGTACCAATTATCTTGGTGGTTACTTACTGTTGTGGCAGTTGCTATTATGTGTATTTGCGGCGAGTTTTTGTGCCTGAAAACAGAACTGCAAGATATTCCTCTCCTAGGAGCAAGGGTTGATCTCTGATCTCCGGCATCCGCGTGTATTTATGTCAAGAAATTTCAGTCGGCAATGTAATGTTGAATGTGTAACATCGTTTGTAAAATGCAAGAAGGGATAATATCGTCATTATGGTCTATACCATTGTTATGAAGCAGTCAGCAGTGCAATTTTTTTATTTTATTATTAAATATATGTTCCAAAACAAGAAATCTGCATTCATACTCAAAAATGTTTATTATAGGTGTAATATTTAATTATAGATACAATATTTAATATACTATAGACGTGTACATGTGGAAGTGAATATATATAGTTTTATAGTCATGCCTTGTAATGTAATTGAAAATTGAAATATTTTATTAAATGTTACTTAACAGTATATATACCATATACCTTATGTATGTACCTCGCCGAACTGAAAAATGCATTTTTGACCCGAAGACTGTACTAACGTCACTAAAGTGCTTTCATACTCAATTCATCCGTTTTTACCTAATGGAATGTATGTAATTAATTATTTTTGTAAATACACATTTTATTTAGTGCTTCTGCTTCTGAGTTATATAGATTTAAATACATGACAAAACATTTCTAATTCTAATCGAAGTCTTGAGGATATTATGAACTACTTAGATTAATAAGTAATTACACGTGACGTGACAAACCATGGGTTATAGCATATTATAGATGAGTTTATGTGGTTAATCTCATCTTATCTCATTAATTACTAGTATTTTGATTATGCCATAAGTTAGTTCATACCGAAACAGAGAAGGTTGCTCTCTGCATTTTTTACTTTTCGTGTGTTTTATACTGAGAATGGGATTCATTACATTTACAAGACTTAGACAAACTCATTTCAAGCTGAAATTAGATTGTTACTGGTTCAAATCCGAGAAGCATTGTTTAAGTGTTTAAGCGATCGACCGAAACCCAAAATGCATAGATTACAAATTCTTTTCAGATTACCTGGCATATTAAATTTAACGTTTGATAATCGTATGAAGAAAATTGTGGCACCCTTCGGATTATTCAAGCCATTCGTTTGTGTCGGAAGCTAAAAACTTCTTTCATAACACAGATCGATGTCAAATCGTCAAAGGTAAATGGTAATTTAATCAACACGCATATTGAATCGTGTGAAAAATCTGTGTCATATGCACAAGAAATTGATGACGACTGCGAAAATAAAATCTGTTTGGCATAGCGCACGCATTGCATACTACGCAATATCCTATATTGCTGACACCAACTTCATGATCATGATCAAGACAAAGTATTGCGATGTAGCAAAGTACATGAGCTGTGAAAGTTCACTTGCCGTTTGACTACAAGACTTCGAAATAGTGAGAGTGTGAGTGAGGTAGAAGAATCGCCTATAAAGCAATGAAGTTATGATCTCTATTTTTATTACTCGAAGCTATAGATAGCTATATGCTCAGACCCTTCGTGGAAAATATAGTGTTCTAGCGGACATATACAATATATATGTATATATTATAAAAGTAAGCAACCATAGCCATCCATTCATACAAAACTTCCTGCAGTTGGTGGTAAATGGGATATTAGTAAGTCCGTTCATTTTATGGACAACTGTTCCAAACTCCATTTAGATTATTGCTGACTCGAGAACCTACAAGAATTCCAGGGAACATGTTCGTAGTTCGTGATTAATTACTCCGGATGGATATGTCGAAGTTGTATAAAAATTCAATTAATGCATATCTCTCATTAACATAAAACTCACAGTGTACACCAATGTATTCAATCTCGATAGCTTTTTAAACATGAATCGTATATGTAATACCTTGCTATCATGTTCTCTAAAGTAAAAGTTCTCATCGGATAAGCAACATATAAACGAGTAACGAATCTGAACTTGTCACGTTCATAAGATGTGAGTACACACACTTATGACATATAATAGTGTCCCAAAAGCCCAAGCACTAGATGCCATAACTCGAGCCATAGTGCAATTGGTTTAATGAAAGAGTCAACTTCTCGAGGAGGATGAGTTTGAAGGGGATAGAGCTTTCAAAGAATTTCTCCTTTGCTCACTTTCTCCCATCCATTTACGTGCCCACTTGTAGTAATCGAATCGTGTATCCTCATAAAATGCGCATACTTTTCTCCACTTCCACCAATCTCGCTGGGATGTGTTATGCTCAATATATCCTGTCCAGAACTGCTAGCAACATAATACACATACATTCATACAGATATACTATCTCATGCTTAAGGTTTCATTCTTTTAATTATCCTTACAGGGATACGCTTCGACCGAATCGGATAGTGAAAGTAAGTCCATCGTTTCATAATAGGGGACTTCACAACAAGAAACTCTCCTCGACACAAAAAGGCATATCTTCTATACTCGGAGAATTGTGTGGCCATAAATCTCTATTACTCTTTAAGAGCTCTTCTGATCCGATCGATAGAAACCATTTTGCTAATGGGAGAGAGAGAGAGAAGCCTCTTAATTTTCTCTAATAGCCTCAATACATTGGGAATGAGCTATATGTAGTTGGTTTTTAGTCGAGGGTATATTATGTTAGCACGAGCTTAGCTATTCTTAGGTGAGTAGCACAGATGTAGCATCATCATTTGTATGCGTATCCTAAAATCAACACATTCACACTTCATATGCAACATAAACTGAGCATTTTGTTTGAACATTCTCATACATTTATAGGAACGTTGAATTGAAGGTTTCCCTTTCTGTGCAATATGTAAACATACACGTTGTAATCCTCACCTACGCAAAAACTAGACTTTCTCTCACTAATCTCTTTCGAGGATCGGCGAGGCAGACGTGTTGCTCTATATTTGTCTCATGGGAATCATATAATCTCATATATTTAGCGCAATACAAAATTGTATTTCATCTCCGTATTATATGCTCAATCTTCACTAAAATTATATAAAACATTAATTGATGATCCTGAGCTTGCCCCATATAAATGTTGATTGTCACTTATACTCATTTATTTTCAACAGAAAAAAAGAACTCCAGTCATAGACCAAGTCGCCCCATTCAATTCTTCAAGTGCTTATAACTAAAAAAAGAAAAGCAGTTAACGACGGATGATTGACTTTCATCCGGGTAAAAGGATACGTATATTTATATATTTTTTGTTCCAATTCCAATCTCGCATATTATATGTACAGATATATCTCATCTCTCTCTCACACACACTCTCATCTCATGTCATACTCCAATCACTCGCTTTTCACGCACTTGGCAGAGTTGTAAAAAGAAACTATTTTATTGTAGCGTGTAGAGAAACAATAAGGGAAATGGTGGATGGAAGGAGGTAAGTAATGTAAGACGAAGTCGTTATCCATGATGCTTTCACCACGACTCCTTGGGCTGAGCTGTGTAAATTGCATCCATCAGAGTTGCAGCACGTATAGCAGCTGAACTCATCACGACTCTGGTCACAGCTCGCAGTCAGTTTGAGCAATGAGCTCTGGATTCCAGGTAATTCACACGGAGCGAGAGCACACCGTTTCGAGATGTGGTAGTGTCCACTAGCTGGGTGCGGGTATGGGGAGGCAGAGAGCATGAAAAAAGTCGGAGAAGAAAAAAAAAAGAAAAATACGGTTAATTAATTTCTCTTTTCGATCCTACACATACATAGACGTAAGGCGAAAAAACAGTCGAAAAAATCTGTTGACTTCGTGTTACGGAGGCGTGATGTTAGTTTCTATTACGTATCACTTGGCTTTGTGGAGAATGGGTTGAACGCATTTTGCCTCATTACATTCTCGACACGGGGAAATTCAGCTATACATAATGCCCAAACTGTCTGACGTCGCGTCGCGAGGGGATTGGGGCGTTTGAGCACAATTTTCACTTTCTGTCTCCGTCACTTTCGGTGCACACTAGACTTGCAGCTAGCATACACATTCGTTCTTTAAAAGGATGAAGGAAGGAAATGTTCTATTCAACTTTGGGTCTCTCAAGGCAATACGTTTTGTGCAAGAGGTACGATTCCAGGACGCTTTAGCGTTCTCGGAGGACCTATTCAATAGAAAAGCGTATACCGGAGAAAGTCTTCAAAAGGAGGGAACTGCCTATATATAAGGTTGAATGGATGGAAGATTTTTCCAATTAATTTCTCTGTAGCTGGGTGTTGTTTTCCTTTTCAATTTTGGATTTTGTCTTATATATTTGAGAGCATTTTTATGTTTTCCCTATAATTGTCGCCATATTTTATTTATTTCAACGTAATTTTGGTATTCAGAACTCCATAATTCATGGCGATATGTCTACTCGACCCATTTCCAATAAATATTTCAAATCACTTTCTTTTAAACATGTGCTCTGTTCGTGTTTATAATACAAATTGTTTCAAGGATTCTGTTTTGTAACCCTTTCAGGGAAATCTACTGGATATTCCGATCTAATATATTTGTTTTAATTGTGACGTAATTTGTTTCTAGTTAATTTGCTTTTTCGCCTTTGGAATTGGAAGTTTCAGCTCTGGGCTGCAGCTATGTAAGGTATTATTTCAATTAGGTACTCTTCTATAAGAAAAGAAGGGATCGTACTATTTTTCTTGGTGACTGTTAAACATCGGTCAGCAGCGTAGTCATTTGGACACGGCTTCAAATCTTCTTTGTCACAAGTATGATTCGGATCCTTTCCCTCGATTTCGCACTGGTAACATTTCAGTGTGTTCTGCACCGTTTGCCCTGAAATAAGAAAGGAGCAAAGGACAATTTCATTAAAATTAATAGACACAAAGTGCATTAGAATAGGCTCCTTCGCTTCGGTGTGATTGTGGTCATAACAAATTTTCTTCCCTGTGGTATACACTATAGCTGCCTGTGTAGACCAGAGACGGGGAAAGTGGGGAAAGTAGTGATGAAACTTTTATACAAAGTCACATGGTACAAAAGAAAATACTGTCTTGCTAAATCAACACTCGAAATTTAGTGAAAGCCGGAATCGATATAATGTTAACGATTCCAGCGTATTTAATGGACGTACATATATAGCCATCAAGAATTCTTTTGTCTTCCTGCGTTCCTTTCTTAAACAAAATTTCAATTTTACCAACAACTTTCTATCTCAAAACAAAGATGGACCAAGTGCACTTTCAGACTTTCACTCAATAAAATATTCACATCCTATTAATGCTGGAGAACAAAAGAAATGCAAATTTTATGGAAGTGTGTAATAAAGTATGAAGGTTAATGGTGCATTTACTAAATAAATACAATATAGAGCCATCATATAAGCTTTCTCGCTAATGATAGCGAGAAGTGACTGAAAAGAAATTGTAATGCTGTTACTTTGACTTGCTTTGTGTGCCAGTGTGTTGACGTTGACACCTCGTAAATCCATCGTTCTTTGTTTCCTTCCAAAATGACTATGTATGTATGTATGTAATTTAGGGTTAGATTCTGCAGAGATGGACACAGCAGAATCTAGTCGCTGAATCCACAGT